>BSBK01007061.1:817500-902500 GCA_027943335.1 Chamaecyparis obtusa
TGGATCTATATCTCTGTATTGTTATTATATTCTATTGTGTGGTTATTTGCTAGGGGCTAGGACATCTCCATCGAGGATTCTCCTACCTTGCACTGCATCACACACACAGATATATATATATATATATATATATATATATATATATATATATATATATATATATATATATATATATATATATATATATATATATATATGTATGTATGTATGTATGTATGTATGTATGTGTATGTATATATGTATGTATATGTATATATATATATATGTTATATATATGTATGTATGTATGTATGTATATGTATATGTATATGTATATATATATATATATATACAAAGTATAAAAGAAACAATTACCTCCACTAATCTTTTCTTACAAAGATCGAAATATTAGGCAAATTGAGCTTTTTTAAAGCTTTTCTACAGATCCTTCAGGATCATCAAATCACAACACAAGTAGATGATACTATACAAATACTTTGCAAAATACAAAAAATTTCAACTTTTACAATCCAAAAGGCACAATGAAGACACGTCTTTCTTTTCTACAAAGATCTAAAAAAGAAAACATGTATATGTATATGTATATGTATATGTATATGTATATGTGTGTGTATATATATATATATATATATATATATATATATATATATATATATATATATATATATATATATATATATATTTACAAAGCATAAAAGAAACAATTACCTCCACTAATCTTTTCTTACAAAGATCGAAATATTAGGCAAATTGAGCTTTTTAAAGCTTTTCTACAGATCCCTCAGGATCATCAAATCACAACACAAGTAGATGATACTATACAAATACTTTGCAAAATACAAAAAATTTCAACTTTTACAATCCAACAGGCACAATGAAGACACGTCTTTCTTTTCTACAAAGATCTAAAAAGGAAAACAAGAGTAATCTTCAAAACCTACCTCAAATCAAAATTAACAGATTCGAAGATGACCAAAACGAAGAATACAAAATCCAAGCTTTTCAATGAACTCTTCAAATCTATCCCAAGACTGTCTCCAAAATTCCTCCTCCAAACCTGTGTGTCTGAATAATGGCCAAAACCCCCAATACTTAAAGAAACTTCCTCTCTCATGCATAAATTCGAACTCAACTCCAAGAGGGCTTTGCATGAAGACGAACTTCAGTTCACAGTTCAGTCTCAGTTGAACTGGAGTCCCCTTTCCTCTTTGACTTGAGTTGAAAACACATAACCAAACTTCAACTTGAATTACTAATTCAATTTCATGCACTTATGAATGTGCAACATAATGCATTTAATTAAATAATAATTAAAACATTAAGTTAACATAATTAACACATGCCAAAATAACCTTTAATTTAATAAATACATTATAATTGAACCAAAGGTTAATTTCATGATTTAAATAAATCAAAAGTGAGGATATTTAATTAATTCACATTAATTAAATAATTTAACCACACTCAAATAAGCATATAATTAATTCCTAATTAATTAATGCATCAACTATACAAAAAAATAATAATAATTACACCAAATAAATACATTTATTTAATTACCATTTAAATGTTATGTCACAGCTAAAAATAGAATGATCTAAAAATAGAAATCACATCAAACGCCACAATCAAAGAATCAGAAAGACCTAAAGACCCACATTCATACTCAGGACTTAGGTGTAAACTCTTGCCAATTGGACGAGTTTTAGAAGGGTGGAAACACAAAATCTTGTCCCTTACTTTAGGACAATAATTGGCTTAGGTTAGGATTTGGAACTGAATATTATCTCCCCTCTTTTACCATTGAGATTAGCGATAGGGCATGCTCATCCTGACAATTCAGGGAAGTCAATGCCCAATACCTACAAACTTGCATAAAACACCCACATGTACATACATATATAGATATAACAGACAATGGCGGGGATCAGCCGATCATGTGGATCTCGCAAGCAAGTAACTATGACTTCGTCCCTCAACCACATCAAGCACGTCAAACAAAAATATAAAACAAACACATCAACCATACACATGCAAGTATGGGGTCAGTATAAGCATCAACCACTTCCTAACATATAATCTATCATCTTAGATTAATTACGACATTTATAAAATCAGACTAGGGGTGAGGTACTACATCCACCCCCCCTAGGATTAGGCTTACTCTTGGAAGCCTACAACAGATGAGGATATGCATCCCACCAAACACGAAGCATTTACTAAAGATAAAACATGACATTGGAAAGAAAGTCATAACATAAGAACATAAACACAAAGCAATGGTCTGAAAGCATATTGTTTTATGTCTATGTTTAGTTTCAAGTTTAACAATCTAGACATCTAATGGGCACACAACTTCCTAGAGTTCCCAGTGTAGAACCCGGTGTTCTAATATTACTCGAGTTATTAGGCTTTCTCTGAATAAATTTGTTTTGAGTAACTAGGCTCTGATACCAATTGTTAGAAATAGGAAATACTGAGAGGGGGGGTGAATTAGTATTTCACAAACTTTTACTTTTGCCCAATTATGGATATAACAAATTAACTTGAAGCTTGCATAACAAATTGAACTAAGGAAACTGAATAAAAAGAATAGAAATAAAGTAAATGAACTCATAACACCATATTTTTTCTCGAGGAAACCTTGGCCAAGGGAAAACCATGGTGGGGATGATACCCACAAATGATCCACTAATTAAAAGTATCCGGTTAAGGATGTTGACCCTATTAGAAGTCTATTACATACATATAGTGTCTCTATCCTGGTTAAAGGACCCTAGGCCTTGTTAGAAGCCTCAACCCTATTAGGAGTTTCTATTACAAAATAGAATGATTACAAGATGAGATCACTTCCCAAACATGCAATATACAATAATATCTTCAAATACAAAGGTAAAGTAAATAACCTTTCACTGTTGTCGAATAGCTTTCCTATTATGATTTAGCTTTGTAGGCTCTTCGCTTTCATATACGGAGTTTACTTTCTTTCCTTCTTACAATATACAACTTTGCCTGATACTATTCTCATTACAATTGCTATATGTATCATGTGTACATTTCGCATTACATAATACTTACATATATACAAGTTATTACAATTAATAACTTCCAGATGACTTACAATACATATAAACTCTTCTCAAAATATAAAACCAATTCATGTTGCCTTAGGGTTAACATCTAGGATGTCGTCCCTACATGGTTAAGTCATTATTTTGATAAACAAAATAATCCCTTAACTAATTGTGATCATACTCTATCTTCTACTCTATTCAGGTCAGCTCAACAATGTCTATGTAATTCTTTAATATCTTCTTCCATACATGTTGTATAGAAGTTTGTGCTTTCATATGTGGCTTTGATATACATATAATTATCCATGTTCAAGTGTGCATGCACTGAACCTACTTCTGTGAACATCGCTAATCAAAACTATCTCTGATTAGACTGGTAAATACTGTTGTACTTCGACAATTTTCTAGTGTGCTCATGCAAGACTGCTTCCTTCTATTATGTGATCATCATAGTGAGTATATGTTGCCATAATGACAACAACTTGATATCCTACTTAGCCAAATTTCCAACATAGCCCACTATTGTGCATTCACCCATGCATGCATGCATGTATGTATGTATGTATGTATGTATGTATGTATGTATGTGTATAAGTATGTATGTTTGTATGTATATATGTATGCATGTATGTATGTATCTATGTATCTATGTATGTGCATGTGTGTGTGTGTGTGAGTGTGTGTGTGTGTGTGTGTAACTTTGTAGGGGTGGGGAGCCAGAACGTGCACACCCTAACTTCAAAGGTCAACAATATCAACTCTATTAACACCCTAGTATACAATGCAACCTGTTACATGTAATGTGATGATTGGGCCAAGGTGTGAATAATTTGAACAACCCAAAATAATTGGAGTGTTATAAATGAGGTGCAATCAACCTTTCATTGATATATATAATTCTTATACAAATTAGTGATTATGTTGTAATGAAACATTCATAAATAGATATGCACACAAAACTGCAAATATCAAATAGAATGAGGGCACTCTACTATTTGAAACATTTGTATTGTTCAGTTATTTTGCACTCAAATATTCAATAACAAAAAAATGTAAACAACAAATAGTGGAGGTTATTGTTAGTGAAACAAGAAAACAAAATCAACCAACATAGATTTCATTGACTTCCATCAAAGACGAGAAGGTAAATGAGTTCTCGTATCTCCTCCTGTCACTTTTCTTCTACTTCCTTCACCTCAAAATCTCAAGCATCCCACACACAGATGAAGTTTCTCCTACAACCACTTCAAAAATGAAGTGAGAAAAGGGGAAACAAAATAGAAACAAAAAGTTCAAAAATAAAAAAAAATTCTAGTAAATACCTACAAAGTTGAAGTGGAAGGTGGTCCATAATTGAGTAGATAATGGTGGAATTCTATGTTTGCAAGGTTCTCTATTGAGAAGCTTTTAGCTCCCAACTAATGGAATACTCTAGAATGAGTGAGAGTGAAAGGAATGTTAGGTGTCTCAATCTGCACAGAAGAAGGTGTATTCAATGGATTTGTGATGTTAAAATGTGTCCCCTTAAAAAATATTAAGATGACTTGATGCGTAGTAAATGCAATTACATTTTTCTCTATAATTAGAAGCCTCTCCATGCAAGTAGATATTGAACCAATAAGAATACATATTACACTTGACCTTGGCCACAAGGTATTATATTGATAAGAATAAATAATTGATAAGAGAACATATTTAGTTGACCAAGTTCAAGATTAACATTGAAAAAGTACTCAACTGCAATGTTGTAGCGTAGGGTGTCCATGGGAAGTATTGGCAGTCAGGGTTGTGGATAGGGTGATGTTGTGGAAAAATGCCACATGGCCACTCCATTCTACACGCAAGGAAAAAATCTTATGTACACCTTAGATGTCATACATATCCCTGTCGACGCTCTGAAATGGCAATTTTTGCCTACCTTCAACCAATCATGTTTGAACATGTGACGAGGTAATTCAAAATTATCTCAACTTTTATTTTGAGTTGCCAACTAGGCCTGATAGGGATGCAAAAAAAATTGGGTGTGAGGTCCATGTGGTAACCCATATGAACCCCCAATGTTAGGGGATGAACGTTCTGGCTCCTTTACCCTAATGTTGTTGTCGAGTTGTATTGAAAACCCTTAACACTAAATTTAAAACCCTACAACCAATAAATTTAAATGAATTGTATATCCCGTAGGAGTGAAATTGAGTCCAACAAATGGGCTACTTGTAAAGTGAAATGAAGTCAGAAGGCATTAACAATCACATTGAGACCATCACGAAGATAATTTATTAAACCCTTGATCCCCAACATTAGAATTGAAATTGAAAACCCTTAACACTAAATTGTTCACATCTTGGCTCAATCATCATATTACATGTTGCAGATTGCATTAAAAATATTACTTTTATAGATATGACCGAGTTGAAAACAAAATGCATTGCAAGTAGCTAAATCTTCTTGTTCAAATCTTGACTCGATCATCATAGTACATGTGAAAACCTTGCATTGACATATTAGTTAACAAAAAATAACATAGTTGGAAATAAAATACATAGAAATTTACTATAAACCAACAAACAAAATCATCCATAATTTAGGGAAACCTAGTAGGAAAAGTAGGTGGTGGTGAGGTGGGAAATCACCTTGACCTTGCAACAAGAGCTATGTTCTCATCCCATGATGACCCTTCAATAGAAACACAATTATAAGTCGTTGAATGGTTTGAATGTAGATGTTGATCATATCCCGCATTATGGGATGGCCTTTAGATAGCGACATGGATGGAGTCTATGGATTATTTAACATCTAGCGTCTTTTTAAATCCTCGCATTTCTACTAAAGCCTCATTTCTTGAGCCTTGTGTTCCTTTGTTTCCTTCACTGACTTTTGTCTCTCCTCCTCCTTCTCTTATTCTTTCAACCTTTAATTTCCTTACGTAAAATATGCTTTTCTTTTCTCTCCTTCTCCTTCTTTTCCTTTGCCAATTTGTGTACAGCCTCATTTTCTATGTTCTACTCTTTATTGGACTCTCTTTTATCTCCTCTAGTTCTTTCTTCAGGTTACATAACCAACACCCAAATAACAAATTAACAACCAATAGATATCTGTAAGAATTTGGAAATAGCAAAGATTGAACCAAGGATCTAGAGGTTAAAGAAAAGCATAAGAGAGATGATATGAATGCAATGATTGATATTGAATTGATCCAATGAATTCACCTTACATGATTACATAATAGGCCTCCTTATATAGGAAAGGCAATAAGAGATAATAATAAGGAGTTGATAAGCTATCACCTATTGTAGGTGTAATTACATGTCCACCAAATGTGGATCATCCCCCATTATGCAATGAAGTATGTGCAATGGGATTAGGATGATAATGTGATAAGAGCACTAAAGGTGGATCTCACACCTAAAATGGAATTTCTCCTACACCATGTGCTTAATTGAGGTGCAAAATACTAGGTGTCTCAATCACAAACTACTATGCAATGCATTATCCTAAGTGATATTAAGTAAAGTGTAATTAGAAATATTTAATTACACCAACACCCCCCCCCCCCCCCTTAAGTGAAACTTAGTGGAATGCACTTAAACTCACAATTAAAGATGGGTCCTAGCTACTAGGCCATGTTAGGTACCCATATACAATATGCAATTCAATACCTAAAATGAAAAATCTCTAGTAAAGTGGAGAAAGAGGGAAAACCTTATGGGAAAAAACCTCCCCCAAAAAGAGAGAAGAAAACAAGATGTATGGATGGATGGAGTACTCAAGACCCCCCAAGAACTACATACATCATGTATATACAAAGAATTATCCCCCTATAAGAAGGATAATTGGAGACATGATATCCCCCCATGATGAAGAAGCTCCCATGTTGATGAAGAGTACTTGCAAACAATAGATAAGCCAATGCTTACAAGAAACATATCTCCCCTTGGGAAGAAATAGATACATCAAATGATGAAGAAGCCAATCCTTGTGAAAATGGAAAGAGGAAGAAGATGAAGGTATCCATGTATGAATCTCTGAAGATTGAATATGTCTCTCCAAGCTCAAAGAATCTATCACCTCAAGTGACAAATCAAGTGAAGAAGGAGAAGAATCAAGAGTGCCAATATCCAAAGAAGGTGAAGAAGTATCCCCAACTATGATGATATCATCAAAGGAAAGAGAAACCCCATCATGTATGTCTTCTAAATCTGAATCATGAGAATCAACAAATGTTGAAGATGCATCCAAATAGTCATCACATTCTACAAGATCTGAAACACTATGATCATCTTGTTGAATAGTAGAGCCCATGTCTGAAGAAGTAGGAGGTGGAGGAGCAGGAAGCTCAACACTTGTCTCAATAAAAAAATGATTCAAGTGCCCAAAGTTCTCCTCATATACATAATTATCCCTTGGCAAAGGGATGTGTACATCATGAATATCATCATCATCATCATCATCAACAAAATGTGAAAAAGAATGCAAGCATGATGTATGATCAACAACTCCCATAGCTATGACATATCTAGTCTCCATGTCCATAATGTAGATAAAATCAAGAGTGAACTCAATAATTTTACCTTGTTCCCCATGTGTAATTTGGTAAATAGAAAGGAGATTAGTGGTCAAGGATAGAACACAAAGAACATCATTAAATGTTCCCTCTCCCATAGGAATAGAACCTTTCCCACAAACTCTCATGAATGTGTTGTTACCCATCAAAATATTAGGATAATTACAAGGCTCAATAGAAGAAAACATATCCATAGAAGATGTCATATGATGTGATGCACCTGAATCACGAAGTCATTTACCTTGGTCAGGATGTGTGGAAGCCAAAAGTGCTTGTCCTTTACCTTTATTTTTGGATGATGATGGAGATGTAGAAGCTGCCAAATATGTAGAAGGAGTAGATACCGATGAGGGAAACTTAATGTTGAATAATGTGAGTTAGCTCATCAATCTTCTTTTGAAAATACTTATGCTCATCATGTCCTAGATTTTTTCAATATGTGCATTTATCCCTCTTTCTTCTAGATGATTCCTCTCTTGAAGAGGACTTGGATTCAGTAGTATTGTGTAAAGGATATTCATTACCATTTTCATAAGGCTTAGGATCCTTATGTTTTTCCTTTCCTTTTCCATTAGAAGCCTTTGATGTGGACTCACTTGCAATCAATGCATGATGTGTTAAAGGCTTCAATTGACCAATGTGTGCCAACTTTGCTTATTCCCTTGTGATTTTCACTGCAAATTCATCAAGAGAAGGCAATTTGTATGCACTACCAAAAGCATCCATAGTAGCATAGAATGTAGAAACAAAGATAGAATAATCAGGGCCTAGGTTGGAAAGAATCGAAAAGATCAATTGTTCATCCCCTTTAACAATGCCACATGTAGAAAGCTCCAATCTAATAGAATTTAACTTAGAGAAAAAGTCTTGAATAGAAAAAGTCTTGAATATTGTCAAAATCACTAGGATTTAGACCTATGAGCTCATTCTCCAATCTAAATTTTCTCATTTTATTAGGTTTACCAAAGAGTCCTTCCAATATGACCCAAGCATCATGAGGATGTGTGCAAGATGCAATATGAAAGTGCAAATCGTGAGAGATGGATGATCTAATAGAGCCAAGTGCTTTATCCCTTCAATCAAACCATTTTTGCCTTTCTGCAACACCTGTTTGAGGTTCTTGATCCTACCCAAGAGTCATTCTAAGCAATCCAATACTCAAAAAATGATCACTTAAAGATACTTTCCATTCATGGTAGTTATATGGAGTGAGGACTATCCATAATACAACCAAATAATTACTGATAACTATTGATAACTCCTTCAAATGACTGATGCAAATCACAAAGCTGAAATCCAAGGATTAAGCAAGTGCAAATATAGCCCCAAAATGACCTATTTCTGAAAGTGACATGTCCACCCAAAATCACTAAAATCTGATTGCAGATCTAGAAAGTAGATAAAAAATCATGCACTTTCAAAAAAAATCACCTCAAAATGTTACCATATGTGCCCAAACGAAGCCCTGGAAGATGTAGAAATTAGGAATAGTCAATAAAATCTATGATTTATGATAAATATTGCCACAAAATTGCAAAAATAATACCACCATTAGATTCTTCAGGAAATTCTACCCAATTTCAAAAAACATTGCTCGATAAAAGGAGAAAAATGAGCAAGATATGGCCCTCTGAAGTTGGACTGCAAAATGAAAAACTCCAATGGTGAAGGCTGAGAAAATTCAAACCTTGATGACAATGTAGAAAAACAAAGCATTAAATTTGATGGTCTTATAGATGTCACCAAAAGTCCAATTTGGCCTATTTTGACGACTGGATGGCTGTCAAATTTAGGCTCGGGGTGAGGTAACGTTAGCCAAAAAATGGCCCTTTGGATGACATGGTGACTGACGTGGCAAATTCATTCGGTACAAATGATGACAAGGCACTAGTGACTGTGCAGACTAACGTCACCGATGATGTATGTTGCTGATGTAGTGGCTTGCCATGTGGCAATCTCAGATTTGGGCTGCGGAGCTGAGGTGGCTAGTTGATGTTGTTAGGTGACATGGCTGGGACATGTGTCAGTGGGGCTACATGGGTGACTGATTGTGCACAGCGGTGCCATGTGGCGGGATCGTTAGGGCGCCGTGTGGTGCAGACTTCACATGCAGAGGAGCCACGTGGCATTTTGTTAGGGTTGCAACTGTTGGTGGCGGGATAAGCCACTTGGCAGCACAGCGGGATTTTATCCCATGACATCCCTTGTGGAGAGGAATACCATAGGGTTTATGAGGTAAAATGCCCAGTAGGTAAATAAAAGAACTGAGTCAGGCTTGGCCTTGGGCTCACCTTTGGGGTTGAGCTCAGTTGGGATGCGTAGCGGAAGGCCTCTGTTGTATGATGATGTCAGTGCTGATGTCAGATGCCAAAATAAATATAGAATATTCTCTAGTACATGCAATGAATGTAGGGCACGTACTAGGCCCGTAAAACCAAATTTTACTGATAAACAAAATTTAGAAAATAGACCAAATTAAAAAAATATTAATTTTTTTCAAAATTGTACCATAGAGGTGTAGATCGGGTCGTAGGACTCAATTTGCAAAACACATTTTTGCCTTGATTTAGACTTTTGCCGAATATGGGCGAGTTTATAGTTGATTTTAACCGAAACAACCTCTCGGATGCAATGGTGAGGTCAGATCTTCTCCAAGTCACTTCTATAACACGTTGGTCTTTAGAAATGAGATTTGGATCTTCAGCGCTTGCACCTTGATCTCCCCAGTGGCTGAGCATGAGTGTGCCACTTGGCAACACAGTGCAATTTTATCCCATGACATCCCTTGTGGAGAGGAATACCACAGGGTTTATAAGGTAAAATGCCCAATAGGTAAATAAAAGAACCGAGTCGAGCTCGGCCTTAGGCTCACCTTCGGGGTCGAGCTCAGTTGGGATGCGTAGTGGAAGGCCTTTGTTGTACAATGATGTCAGTGCTGATGTCAGATGCCAGAATAAATATAGAATATTCTATGGTACATGTAATGAATGCAGGGCACGTACCAGGCCTGTAAAACCAAATTTTGCTGATAAAAAAAAATTTAGAAAATAGACCGAATTAAAAAAATATTAATTTTTTTCAAAATTATACCGCAAAGGTGCAGATCAGGTTGTAGGACTCGATTTGCAAAAAATATTTTGCCTTGATTTAGACTTTTGCCGAATATGGGCGAGTTTATAGTCGATTTTAACCAAAACAACCTCCCGGATGCAATGGTGAGGTCAGATCTTCTCCAAGTTGCTTCTATAACACGTTGGTCTTTAGATATGAGATTTGGATCTTCAACGCTTGCACCTTGATCTCCCCAAATAGGCTAATCAAAACACTCCAATGGCTATGATACTATTTAAGAATTTGTAAATAGCAAAGATTGAACCAAGGATCTAGAGGTTAAAGAAAATCACAAGAGATATGATATGAATGCAATGATTGATATTGAGTTGATCCAATGAATTCACCTTACATGATTACATAATAGACCTCCTTATATAGGAAAGGCAATAAGAGAGAATGTAAGGAGCTGATAAGCTATCACCTATGCTAGGTGTAATCACATCATGTCCACCAAATGTGGATCATCCTCCATTATGCAATGAAGTATGTGCAATGGGATTAGGATGATAATGTGATAAGAGCACTAAAAGTGGATCTCGCACCTAAAGTGGAATTTCTTCTACACCATGTGCTTAATTGAGGTACAAACTCTTAGGTGTCTCAATCACAAACTACTATGCAATGCATTATCCTAAGTAAGATTAAGTAAAGTGTAATTAGGAATATATAATAACACCAACAATATCCAATTAGTACAAACATTAACTGGTATAAAATTTTTGACATTAATGACAATACTACCAGCATCTTCTTAGTATGTTCAACACTTAGAGCATATTCTAAATGCTTATGATATTTTTTATTTATTCTAGATTAATTCAAAATTTATTTTCTTCTCCATTTTTTTAAATGAAACTCTTATTTTCCTTTTCATTTTTGGTGAACTACTTTACTTTTTAACATCTTGAAGGATAGCACATTATTAGTATCAAATATTAGTTATTGTGTTATAACATATATCAATATTAGAGCCTCTAAATTGATATTAGAGCTTCAACACATCATATTCTAGCATTGCGTGTGAATTGTGACTTGTCAATTTTCTTTAAGGACCTAATTGAATTGTGCATTAAAAATTTGTCTCTCATAGCAATATTTGAAAATGTGAAAAATTATTACCCCCATAGAGATCTATAAATATCACTACACTAAGTTCCATGCTTGCATCCTTTTGCATTCATTTAAGGAAAGCCCTTTAAAACAAATTTATGTGTGTATTGAGAAATGTACAATTGTGAAGTTATATTAGCACATAGAAAAATACTTTCTTGCATTTACAAGTAACATCATTCATTCACATTTGAAGGAAATAAGCTAATTAAGTTGTATAATGAGATTTTAGTAGTAGCTTAAGAGTATCGAAGATTCAAGATAATCATATCTTGTCTAATTTTTACAAAAAATGTAAATGAGCAATCAAATTGATTGTGTTTGTAGTTCATTATTGAAGGTCAATGACTCATTCTATTGTAAGCCCTTGTAATGAAAATTGTTGATATAATTTAAACTATGAATCAATAAAATATTATTATATTCATTCAGTTTTTCATTTTCATTCTATTATGTGAATATATTAAGTGATTGATATCTTGAAAATATGGTAAGATAGTTCTTAATATTATTTTTGTCCATGAAGATATCAAACATGGTAATAGAGAAATTTTCAAATTTTAATGAAGGAAAATGATATAAGATATGTTCTAACTATGACTTGTGTGGAAGGTATAAAAAAAAGAAGGTTGTAAATAAATAATTGAATTTGAGGCAATTTTATTACAAATCTAAAAGATGAGATAGATGTTGAGTTGTTGTTAGCATGAGTTGTACATAATGGGCAATTTGTTTGTTTGGAAGACATTGTGTCTTGTGATAATTCTTGACATCGTAAACTCCTCCCATATGCATGCAATCTTGGTTTAGTCTTGCATGGAGCTATAAAAAATCAATTAAAAAGTCTACTCCACAAAATTGGAGTTATGGAATTTTTCCAAGACCTCTATATAAGGAGGCTATTGTAACCCAATTATTATCTCCAATCTATATGATCAATTGATCATTAATCTTGTGATCATGAAGTTAATGAATTTGGATTTGAAATAGTAAAAAGGTTTATCTATTGTTTCAGTGCTACGAGTTACTCGCTAGGGAAGTTAAAACTTTCATGATTATTTTTTACCTAGCGACCCAACCTACAACCCCAATTTGGGGTGTGTTGGGGCAAGGTTAGTCCCCCAAGATGGATGATGAAAACAGGCAAATCCCATTGACAAGAGTTGAACCTTGGACCTACATGGGAAGAACCCAAAGCCTTAACACAACCTTACCAAACATTTGAACTAATGAGCAAACCTAGAGCTTTCATAATTTTAAATATTGGTTGATTTTGATTTATTTTTAAAGAGACTCGTATATTGTATTTTTGTATTAACTCTTCATCTTCTATACCCTTGAATAAGTAAATTAAATAGAACTTTAATAGATATTATTATTAAAACTTATAATCACTTAAAATACCTCAAAAAATAATAACTAAGTTAAAAGCATTAAATTAATTGATTTTTACTATAAAAATAAAAATCAAATGGTTCATGCGTTTTAATGAGTGAAGTGAGAAATGGAAATCAACATCACAACTTCTGCAAGTACTATGTATTTATTTATTTAAATAACCTTTCTATGTTCAGTTCGGACAACTATGGAATCTATGTCATGGAAAATGCTATCTCTTTAGAATCTTATACTAGGATTTAAATCCTCCTAATTTTCCCAGATCCTCTACAGATTCTATCACAAGTTCAAGTCTAGCCACTATCTCTATCAACAGTGAAGCAAACATGGCCAGTGGAATTGCCTCTGAGAATTCTGCTTTATATTTATCTACAATCAACATCACATGATTCTCCTCTCCTCCATTTACAGTGGGGCCTTGTTCCTTCATATCAACATAACTTGATTCTGATTTGCAGTCCTGTTTGCCATTGCTTTCAGTTGAAATGTTTTCATGGGCATTATCTTTCAATCCTTGCATGACCTTGTGATGGTGAGGGGGAACTTCCTTTGTTTGTGAGGATTGTTGGGTAGGATTTCCATGAATGTTGGTGGCTGCCAAAGGAGTTGAGCTGTTTTGATATGGATTATACAATGAGTGCATTTGGTGGCATATTCTTGGCAGGGAACACAATGAAGTATGCATCTCTTTAACTGCAATATTCAAACTCTCCATCATAGCTTCTCTAGGCCTGCATTTCTTCATGCATTTTATGCTCTCAGTTAACTCGTGTAGAATTTCTGCTACTTCCTTGCTCACCATATGGGCAGAAGGATTCTTGAATGCCAGTTGATTTCTGTTGGGTGCCTGTCAGGTGAAATATGTGTTGAAATGCCTTAGAAATTCTTACGAGATCTTGGATTCAAGGGCTGGATGAAGATATGAGGTCTTACCTGATGTTCTGAACGAAGGCAGCCATGCAGAGCAACAACACAGTAAGCCATGTGACGAACTAGGCCTCCTACTTTCACATACTGTTTCCATGGATGCCTGAATCCAAACTTGCCATGTGGAGGCTCCCAACTGGCGAAAGTGGCCTGCAAAATAACATGACCAATGTAAGGTTGATGTAGTTACTATCGAGAGATATTCTACAGTGTTAATGTAAGGTTGATGTTGTTAATATCCAGAGATATTCTAGAGTGTTAGAAAGAGTGGAATGTAATGATGTGAGTGTAAACAAAATTTCTTATTATTTATATTAAAAATATTAAGTTTTCACAGTTCATGTTAATAGGTATTGCTTTTGAATTTGACAGCATGTAACTTTTTGTGTAAACATTTTAGATTATATTCTATGATCTATTATCTGAACAGTGCCTTAGAGATAAGAAAATGATTAATTATAAAATACGACAAAAAAGTTGATAAAAAAATAGATACAATCAAATTTAAAATCTTTTAATAATTATTTATATATACAAATTGTATTATTTAATAATAAATACAAAACTTTGTAAATAACTTGAAAATTTCTATAATAAACTTTTAAATAAGCTATATATATACCACCATAACAAAATCTAATGCTTCCTTTTACAAAACTCAGCAGAAATTAGGATATACCAGGGATTCTTCACTGGCTTTAGAATCTAAGACTGCTTTGTATCCTTCTTCAATTTTGTCCTCACTGATCCCATGACACTGTGAGCCATCCAAATACTGAATCAGGCATCCTGTAACAGTGCAATAGTCAGAAGAAATGTTATAAAATTAGAAATAAGTCACATCGGAATCAAAGATGGGTTAGTTTTAAAAGAAATCAGTAGTTAAGTTGTTAAATGAAAGATCTTAGATTTGAATTCTAACGGACAATAAAACTAGAAATAAGACATATCGGAATCAAAGATGGATTAGTCTTAAAAGAGATCAGTAGTTAAGTCGTTAAATGAAAGGTTTTAGATTTGAATCCTAACAGACAATAAAACTATAAATAAGTCACATTGAAATCAAAGATGAGTTAGTCTTAAAAGAGATCAGTAGTTGAGTCGTTAAATGAAAGATCTTAGATTTGAATTCTAATGAGCAATAAAAAAAACTATTGAACATTGATGTTACCTTCAAGGGAATCTGCTAAAGCATGAATCCTCTTAACAATAGAGTCGTGAAGATCTTCCCCTGCCCAGATGGGACATATACACAGACTTATGACCATGGAAACTCCGCTTCCAATAGCTATTGTGGAAAGGCGTTGGTAAGCCACGGTGAATATGTTATCAACTCGGTATCCAGACACAATTATCATGTTAAATGTCAGAAGGAAAATCACAACGCCATAGTCATACTTAGTTTTTATCTTTGGAAAGAAACGAAAGAATGTTGCGGCCGCGCCTGTGGAAAATAAACAAATACAAGCCCATAATGAATTATTGGCAATGCACATAAGTCATAAATCAACTGATCTAAATCCTTGGGATCATGATCTCTACAATAATTAAGCTGAAACTTACCAAGAATAAAACAAGAAGAACCGATAATAGTGGCTTCTCCAATTTTGCCGGCCTTTTCTGCAAGATAACCAACTGAAACTGCAAGAGAACCTGCTACCACTGTGCCCAATCCTCTGTTCAGTCCCTTGCTCAATGTAGCACCTGCAAAACCAAATTCCCCAAACTAAGAAATACATTTCTCAAGGAAAAAATATTAATATATGCTTGGGAAACGTGTGCTATACACCATATTTGGCCTAGTTCGTTCTTGAATTTATTAGATAGATGAGCACCCATGTGTCTTGCATAATAACTATTATTTCATTAGGTCTCTAGGCATAATTACAATGGCACCCAGGGGTTGCCTTGATAGAAAATTTAAAATATATTTGTTTAGATAACGAAGGGTTTATATAAACTTTTAAGATTGCATTTTCATATTTTGTAATTTTTGGTTTTGATTGTGTATTTTTTTGGTGTGTTTCAGATTAAATTTTATGATCTTTTATAAGGAAGTAAAACAAGAAAAGACGATGTGGTCTATTTCTAAAATTAAACTATTTTAGACATGCCTGGATCTTCTAACTTGGTCTCGCTGTGATATATTGTTGAATTTTTCATAGACCAATAAAGATTTCAACCTAGAACCTTCCAATTATTACTAGAGTGGTCTACCACGAGTTGCTAGCCCCTTTGTGGTCAGTTCATCTAGATCTTTGATCTAGATATGTTGCTCATTTCCAACACAAACTATCAGAAAATATAGATGATAATTATAGATCTGATTTACTCCTACATGAATAAAAGATCATCATATAAAAATAAAAAAACTCCCAATAATATCTGTTACATATTTTCTACAAAAATGTCAAAAACAAATGCACATTACAACTTAAAACTGTTATTACTTGAACATCCAAAATTAGCAATCAATCACAACTAGACTGTACCTGCTGTAAACTCAAAAACTACTACAACAGTTATGATAGCCCAGATGGCATTATCCCGGCCAACCCCATTAAACAGAGGCTCCATCAAATAAAACAGTGACACCAGAGACAATGCCAGACCCACTTTCATTGCATGAATAACTCTCCTTGGGTCATCTTTACCCAATTTCCACACCATCTCCCAAAAATTCTCCAACCACTGAAACCCTAATTTCCTCTTAATCACACTAAACTTGTCCGAAGAAATCTTTCCAGAATTTTCTGATATTTCCATTGCAAGATCAATCTTGCACTCATCCAGATTGTGAACCGCCATTAGCAAATTACCCACAAGCTGAAGAACACAAGTTTTCTCAAACTTATCAATTTCCCTCAAAATCTCTTGCAGTGTTTGTACGATTGCAGGGGCCTCTTATAGAAAACAAGGGATCCTAGTGATGACGCCATGTGGCTCTCCAGTGACGTCACCAGTTGGTCCGTACATCATGAACTTAGTTGGCCGGTACAGAATGTGTTGGATCCGTGACACGGAAATCGCACTTTGGATGAAAGTGGAGTCCTCACAATTTTGGAGTCTTTCGGTCTTAATACTCCAGACAAAAATCCTCCTTCGATTGTGTTTTGCCCATCTACCCAATCCAGTGCCTTCGATCTAATGATTGCACACCAGGAAAAACATTATTTTGATTCCATTTCTACATTTTCCTCGCATCTACAATTGTATTTGGACTGGAATTCATTATAAAATCTCCATTCTACAGTTGTGGAGGACAGGGAAAAAGAAATGTCTGCACGGGAAATAGTTTTTTGTATGTTAGATTAGAAATATTTCTGATTTCTGTCATATCAGAATTGGGTTGGGTTGCATTTGAAGTTTTTACTTATTTGAAGTTTTTACTTAGTGTATTGGTTAAGTGGTGGTGGTGGTGTTTTAACCTTCAGTTAGACTATTGTGATTGTACACTCGAAAGACGTGCTATGCATCAGTTGAAAAATTTAAGAAGCACTTAATTTCTTAAAAAATTGAGTTACATTTAAATCAATGGTTTGACTTTTAGAGAATGAGTGACATCTGATACACTAACATGGTCATCGTGACATTGAGATTTTGTTAATATTTTATACGTATTTGGATGGATTTGTCATTGGGTGTTGTTATTATACAATCCTGAAATTACTGGTTTGCAGAATTTATAAGGTTTTTTAAGCTGAAAAGATGTTTAGTGGAGAACCCACTGCGGAAAATTGATAAGAATCCGGCAGCTTCGTTGAAACAGATGTTGTAACTTTCTTACATTTTCTTTACTCTCTTTTACTAGTCATGATAGTTTCCATATTCGTTCAGTATCTGGTGATACACCAGTCCACGCGTCTTCTTATTCCAAACGGGTACATTCTAGGCGTGTTTCTTATGTTTTTTTTTACCCTTTTCTTCAGGAGTTTCACTTTCAAACAAATGAAAAAACTCAGAAACACTTTAGTACAATAGCCCTAGCTTTTCAAAAAAAACTCAAACACTTTAGCACAATAGCCCTAGCTTTTCAATCGTATGATACTTGCAAGTTTTCAGATATAAACGACAACTTTTTCATAGGACGTGTGGCTGTAATGGCATCTTTTTTTCACTTTTGGACCGGATGACAGCTTGAAAATTTATTGAATGGAATGAGTTAACAGATTATACATTTATACACTTAAAAACATCTATATGTATATATTCAAGAATGGGTGATATCAAAAAGTTTCTTTAGGAGATTTCTACTGTACTATCTAATGATGGCTGATACTAAGAAGTTCTTCAAGGGAATTGTAGTATACTATTTAAAGGGCGTCTGTTAAGTTTCAGATAGAATGTACCAAAGACCAAAAAAAAAAAGAGTCAATTTTTTTCTTTTTTTTAAGATTCGCAAAAACACTGATTTTTTTGTGGTTTTCGACTACAAAATGTGCAGATCATGAAGAATAGATGCTGAAAATTTTGCAAAAATCTGTTGTGTTTTCTATTTTTTGAAATTTAGTCAACGGTACATTTTGTAGGGAGCTTAGCCACGTCCTATTTGAAGATGGGTGATGCTAAGAAGCTTCTTCAAGAGACTCTAATGTACTATCTAAAGATGGATGATGCTAAGAAGTTCTTTTAAAAGACTCTTAATATGCTATCTAAAAATAGAATTTCAAAAACTTTCTTGATAGTGAATTAATAATTGTTATTAATAAATAAAATTAAATACATAAAATCTATTTAATAAGTAGTGTACTATAATTACATATAACACTATCTTAATCTCTATGTAATGGAGTGCATAAAAGATCAAATGAGATGATCTCAACTGAACTATTCAGGTTTTTCTTTCAATTAAAGATCCCAGTTGCTCAAATAATTTTCATTGGCATTAGGCCAATGAAAAATAGCCATATTCTCCAAAAGGGCAGCTTGGGAAAAAGGAGAACTGTGCTCAATTAAATCATTTTAACATCGCTTTTGTTAATATTTTATACGTATTTGGATGGATTGGATCTGTTATTGATTTTTATCATTATACCATCCTGAAATTACTGGTTGGCAGAATTTAGAAAGTTTTTAAGCTGAAAAGATGTCTAGTGGAGAAACCACTGCGGAAGTTTGATAATAGTCCATCTGCAACGTTGAAACGGATGCTATAACTTTCTTACTTTTTCTTCATTCTCTTTTAACATCATGATAGTTTCCACATCTGTTCAGTATCTTACTGATATACCAGTACAGGCGTCTTCTCATTTGTTGAAGTACGTTGTGTTTGCAGATGTGGGTTCCAGCCTAGCTTTGTAATCTTCCCTGCTTTTTACTTTCCCATCTACCCGGGCTCTTTCTTTAAGCCTTGTCGCATGATCGCAAGGCTTCTCTCTCCTCTCTTGCGATCATGCGACAACCTCTCTGTTTTCCCTGCATTTGTTTTTATGCGCACTTGCGATCTCAATAAATGCCCAACTTTTTTGTTTACCGTCCGCGTGTTTTTCCATGGCTTGTCTTTTGTGTGGGGCCCTCTCCCTTTACCTTTTCGCATGATCGCATAACTCTCATTTGGTTTATGCGATCATGCGACCAGTACTTCATGCGACAACCTTTTGCTTTCATTTCCAAGCGCGTGGGTCCCCTTGAATATGCTCTTGTCGCATGATCGCATGAGCATTATTTTATTCATGTGATCATGTGACCACTCTCTTTCGACAGCCATTTTTCATCCGCCAACTACTGTATTAATTGTAGTGTATTTTATATTGATTTTTCCCTGACTTTTTGAATCGTTCGGTTATTCTCCAGGCAATTCGAGAACTTTCTTCAAGAAGAATATTTTGAAAACAGAACAGGAATGTTTTTTCTTATTTTTTTGTGTCCAGAAGATACTCTGTCTCTGCAAGAAATATAGGTGATAATGTGAGCACATTGGTAGCTCTCAGAAAAACTCTGTAAATTTATAATCAAGGCATCAATATAAATATTATTATTACAATCTCTGAGTGTGTTTTTGTTCTGTTTGGCTTTATATATCAAGCTCTGTTGATTGCTCTATTTCTTCCTCCATCAAATTGGTATCAAAGTAGGAGATTGAAGCACTGGTTATTGAAGGGAAAAGGTCTGCTGGAGATTGAAGCACAAAAAGGATCTGGGTATTGTTTTCTTGGAAGATTTCATTGTGGGCAAAGAGCAAGTCAGAGAAAAGAAAGAAAAGGGGGTTTTATAAAAAAGGAGAAAGTGTTACTGGTAAACCATGGCAGGAACCAGTGGGAGTATTTCTCAGCCCCAGATTCTAATTTTTAATGGCAAAAACTATGACTATTGGAGCATCAAATTGAAGACTCTTTTTCGTTCACAAGATGTTTGGGATTTAGTGGAAAATGGCTTTCCTAAACCACCAGACCAGCAAGCATATCAGGCCCTTTCACAAGCAGATAAAGATTTATTGAAGGAAAATAAGAAGAAGGATGCAAAGGCACTATTTTTCATTCAACAAGCAATGGAAGAATCAATCTTTCCAAAGGTTGCAGCTGCCACAAGATCAAAACAAGCATGGGATAGTCTGCAAATAGCATACCAAGGCACAGGCAAGGTAATAATGGCAAAATTGCAAATACTTAGAAGGGATTTTGAAAATTTACAAATGAAAGACTCAGATTCAATAGATTCTTTTTTCACTCATGCAATGTCTGTAGTAAATCAATTAAGGACCTATGGAGACACTGTTGAAGATCAAAAGATTGTGGAAAAAATACTTAGAAGTCTGCCTACTAAATTTGATGTTGTAGTAATAGCTATTCAAGAGGCCAAAGATCTTTCTATATTATCAGTAGATGAATTAATGGGGTCACTTTTAGTCCATGAGCAAAGACTGAACCGAACAGGGTCATCATCATTTGAGAATGCATTCAAGACTCAGCTCTCATTTGGCAAGTCAAGAGGGAGATCAAACAACAGCAGAGGCAGAGGATGTTTTTCATCAAGAGGAGGAAGAGAAAACACACAATTTGAAAGTAGAAGACCACCATCAAGCCCACATGCCCATTCTACATCAACAAGAGGAAGGGGGAGCAGTCACTCTCGAAGCTATCATCAAGGAGAAAGGTATGACAAATCTAACATCCAATGTCACTACTGTAGCAAATTTGGGCATTATGCATTAGAATGTAGGAAAAAGCAATATGATCTGAATAAGCAAAATCAGTCAAACACTAGTGAACAGGACACAATATTCATAGCATGCAATGTAGCACAAGAAAGTTCTAAAGAACTGTGGTTCTTAGATAGTGGATGCAGTAACCATATGAGTTGTAAAAAGGAAATGTTTTCAACAATGGATGATTCAGTAAAGTCAGAAGTTAAATTGGGAAATGATCAAAGAGTTTCAGTCATGGGCAAAGGTTCAATTAACATAAAAACAAAAGAAGGCAAAGATAAACAAATTTCAGATGTTTACTATGTTCCCGGATTACAACACAACCTTATAAGTATTGGGCAATTGGTACAAAGGGTTATAGAGTACACTTTGAGAATGGTGAATGTGTGATCCTAGACAAGAAACCAAGCAATAGGCTGATTGCAAGAGTTGAAATGACTAAGAATAGGATGTTCCCACTAAGAATTCAAAGTGGATTAATGATAGAGCCACAAGGTTTACAAAAGGTTGCTGAAATAGCTTTTAAAGCTTCATACAAAAATGAATCTTGGCTATGGCATTTAAGACTTGGGCATTTAAACTTCAAGGGATTACAGCTGTTATACAAGAAGAAAATGGTTTATGGGTTGCCACAAATAGAGTCACTTAAAACCACATGTGAGAGTTGCATATTGGCAAAGCAACATAGGAAATCATTTCCAGTTGGGGAATCATATAGAGCAAAATAGCCATTAGAGATAGTTCATTCAGACATTTGTGGACCTATGAAAACACCTTCCATTAGTGGAAAACTTTATTTCATAACATTCATCGATGATTTCAGCAGAAAAACATGGGTTTATTTCTTAAAATACAAATCTAATACATTTGTTGTTTTCAAGGAGTTCAAGGCAAAAGTTGAAAAAGAAAGTGGATATCCTATCAAGACATTGAGAACCAATCAAGGTGGAGAGTATGTCTCAACTGAATTTTAGAATTTTTGCAAAGAAAATGGCATACATAAACAATTTATAGCAAGGTACACACCTCAACAAAATGGAGTAGCTGAGAGAAAGAATAGAACAATCATGGAAATGGCACGTAGCATGATAAAGGCAAAACATCTACCAAATGAATATTGGGCTGAAGCTATTGCATGTTCGGTATATATTTTGAATAGGTGTCCAACAAAAGCAGTGATAAATAAAACACCAAAAGAGGCTTGGAGCAAGAGGAAACATAACATATCACATTTAAGAGTTTTTGGATGTGTGGCATACTCATTGATACCTCAAGAGTTAAGAAGAAAATTAGATGACAAAGGAGAAAAATGGATATTTGTGGGATATAGTGAACACTCAAAGGCATATAAGCTGTACAATCCTATTACTAAGACGTTGATAATAAGCTGTGATGTTGAATTTGTTGAAGCAGAGGCATGGGATGGCAGCATAGACAAAATAAGTTCAAGCACACCTAGTGTCCTACAAGAGAATGAAGAGGATGAAATTCAGGCTGCAAATCCACCTACACAAGAAAATGCACCTAGAACACCATCAAGACCACCTAGCATTTCAAATCCCACTACAACAAATAATAACAGCAACAAATCTTCTAATCCTACACTTGCATCTTTAAGGTCTAGGTCCATAAACACATCAAAGAAGACAAGAAGTCTTAGAGAGATCTATGATGAAACTCAAGAAGATGAAAATGCTAATTTTTGTTGTGATTTTGCATTATTAACACAAGCTGATCCAATCTATTTTGAAGAAGCCATAAAAAGGGACATATGGATTACAGCCATGGATGAAGAGATTCAGTCAATAGAAAAGAATGAAACATGGGATCTAGTAGAGCTTCCAAAAGGCAAGGATGTGATTGGAGTAAAATAGATTTATAAGACAAAGTATGATGTTGATGGAAAAGTTGCAAAGCATAAGGCAAGACTAGTGGCAAAAGGTTTTACACAAAAGCTAGATATATATTTTAATGAAATATTTGCACCTGTGGCAAGAATGGATACAATAAGAATGGTCCTATCTATTGCAGCCCAAAACAAATGGAAATTTTATCAAATGGACATCAAATCAGCCTTCTTAAATGGAATTTTGGAAGAAAAAGTGTATGTAAGTCAGCCACCTGGTTATGAAGTTTTGGGACAAGAACATAAAGTATGCAGATTGAAAAAGGCATTATATGGTTTGAAACAAGCTCCTAGAGCATGGTACAGCAGGATAGATTCCTATTTTATGAACAATGGCTTTAACAAGTGTGGCAATGAACCTACTTTGTATATCAAAGTGAATGATGAAGGAGAAATTTTGATAGTCTGTTTATATGTAGATGATTTGATATTCATAGGAGATATGGAAACTAACACATTCAAGGCAGCCATGAAAAAGAAATTTGATATGACTGATTTAGGCCTCATGAGGTACTTTCTTGGCATGGAGGTAAGTCAAAATGATCAAGGGATTTTTATATGTCAAAGCAAGTATGCTGGTGAATTGTTGAAAAGATTTAAGATGACAAAAGTGAATCTAGCCCCTACACCGGTTGCATTGGGTTTGAAGCTTAGTAAGGATGATCAAGGTCCAAGTGTAGATCCAACTTTATTCAAAAGATTAGTGGGCAGCCTCATGTATTTAACCGCCACAAGACCGGATATTATGTTTGGTGTTAGTCTTATTTCCAAATTCATGGAGAAACCGAAAGAGTCACATTTGAAAGCTGGAAAAAGAATTTTGAGATACATAGCTGGAACAAAGAATTTTGGAATTTTGTATACTTCTTTAGATGATTACAAACTGATTGGTTATACAAACAGTGATTGGGGAGGTAGCATGGATGATAGAAAAAGCACTTTCGGATACATTTTTCATCTGGGTTCTGGAGCTATCTCTTGGGCATCAAAGAAACAATCAATTGTTACTCTCTCATCAGCTGAAGTAGAGTATGTAGCAGCCACATCAGCATCTTGTCAAGCAGTTTGGTTGAGGAGAGTACTTTCAGATTTGGGGCATCATCAAAAAGAAGCTACAAAAATTTACTGTGATAACAATTCAGCAATTGCCTTATCCAAAAATCATGTATTCCATAAACAAAGCAAACATATTGATACCAGATATCACTTCATTAGAGAATTGGTCAACAATGGTGACATTCATCTTTAGTTTTGCAAGTCCAACGAACAATTAGCTAATATTTTCACAAAACCACTGGCAAAGAATGTTTTTGAACATCTACAAGAAGAAATCGGCATTGCGGACTTATATAACAGTGAAGATTAAGGGGGAGTGTTGAAGTACGTTGTGTTCACAAATGTGGGTTCCAGCCTAGCTTTGTAATCTTCCCTGCTTTTTACTTTCCCATCTACCCGGGCTCTTTCTTTAAGCCTTGTCGCATGATCGCAAGGCTTCTCTCTCCTCTCTTGCGATCATGCGACAACCTCTTTGTTTTCCCTACATTTGTTTTTATGCGCACCTGCGATCTCAATAAATGCCCAACTTTTTTGTTTACCATCCGCGTGTTTTTCCATGGCTTGTCTTTTGTGTGGGGCCCTCTCCCTTTACCTTTTCGCATGATCACATAACTCTCATTTGGTTTATGCGATCATGCGACCAGTACTTTATGTGACAACCTTTTGCTTTTGTTTCCAAGCACGTGGGTCACCTTGAATATGCTCTTGTCGCATGATTGCATGAGCATTATTTTATTCATGTGATCATGCGACCACTCTCTTCCGACAACCATTTTTCATCCGCCAACTACTGTATTAATTGCAATGTATTTTATATTGATTTTTCCCTGACTTTTTGAATCGTTCAGTTATTCTCCAAGCAATTCGAGAACTTTCTTCAAGAAGAATATTTGAAAATAGAACAGGAATGTTTTTTCTTAGTTTTTTGTGTCCAGAAGATACTCTGTCTCTGCAAGAAATATAGGCGATAATGTGAGCACATTGGCAACTCTCAGAAAAACTCTGTAAATTTATAATCAAGGCATCAATATAAATATTATTATTACAATCTCTGAGTGTGTTTCTATTTTGTTTGGCTTTATATATCAAGCTCTGTTGATTGCTCTATTTCTTCCTCCATCATCATTCCACATAGTTACAGTTTAGTCGTGTTTCTTATGTCTTTTTAACTTTCTTCAGGTGTTTCACTTTCAAACAATTGAAAAAGAACAGAAACACTTTAGGGAAAGGCTTATATTTCTTAAATGATATTGGATTTTTATGATTTTTTTTGCTATTTTCATATGTGATTTAATTATTTAAAGCTATGTTCTAGTAGTGGTGCATAAATGTTCTAATAGAAAATCTTCCAGTAGTGGTGCACAAATGGGACAATCATGAATCAAAAAAGCTAAAAAAAGCTATGTTTTCACATGTGATTTAATTGTTTAAAGCTATGTTCTAGTAGTGGTGCATAAATGTTCCAATAGCAAATCTCTAGTAGTGGTGTACAAATGAGACAATCATGAATCAAAAAGCTAAAAAAAGCTAAAAATGATTGACTATTCGTATATAAATTATTGACTATTGGTATGTGTAAGATTAATTAAATGAACAGTTATTAGGGAGTCACTATGGCTATAAATGAGCAGCAATTGAACCCCATGCCATAATTGATCTCTTTCACCTACTACAATAACCTTTTTTCATATACAATCGCCTTTTCTATAATTTTTTTCTTGAGTTTTCAAATATAGTGACCTTTTTTAAAGGATATGGGACAGTAGACCTCAATCATTTTTTCTCTGGTTTTTAAATATACTAGTCATTTTTTTATAGAATATGGAACCGCAGATCTTGTCATTCTAAATTTACAAATTCATTGAACGACTATTAAAAAAATTTGATGATGAACCATCTGTTTCAAGGTGACTACAATTAAAGAATTTGTTTTTTTAAAACAAAGTCATCAAATCAGATATTGTTCTGTTGCATTCCATACTTTACTGGTTGATTTGAACTTTCTTGTACACACTTTCTCCACAAAATTGTTAAGATTATATTCAATAAGAATTGGTTAGAGTAGGGAAGGAAGTTAATATGTGCATGGTTGTTTCCCTAGTGGATGTAGTTCATATTAGGCGAACCACATTAATTCTTTGTGTTGTTGTATTTTTTTATTTTTGCTTCTCTTATTCTATGTTATATTTAATATTTTTATTATGTTAGTCTTCCTTAAAACCCTAACAATTTCTTCACTAACTTCAAAAATAGGAACTTTAATATCTTCAAAATTGGACATGATCTTGTAACAAAAATGTATCCCTGTACTTATCTAGCCCATCCAAACCTTTGGGGAAAGATTAGGGAAAATCAATGCTCAAATGATTTTACTAAAAATAGTTACCATATGCAAACTTAAGGTTGAGAGGTGCATTTTCCTAACAATATCCCACTTGTTGAACACCTTGCAAGAGAAAACAAAGTATCTACACCATAGGTCAATTGCTAGGGGTCATGAGGTTAATAAACTACAAACATCATCTAAACTTCTCTATGTTCACAACCTTAGTTGATGAATCTATAACATTCATCAAAGTCTCTACCTTAACCAGCTTCACCTTGTCATCCTCAACTATATCTTTGACAAAATGATATTGAACATCAATGTGATTGGTCCTAGTATGAAAATTTGGGTTCTTTGTTGGGTAGATCACACTCTGACTATTACAATAAATTGTTAGTGCTCCTTGTTTTATTCTAAAATTTGAACATAGTCTCTTAAGTCAAATGGCTTCTTTTCAAGCATGAGTATAAGCTACCATATACTCAACTTCATTAGTAGACAAAGCAATGACAACCTATTGCTTTCTCATCCAATTGATTTCACTGCCAAATAATGTCAACACATAAGCATTGATGGATTTTCTCCTATCAATATCACCTACTAAATATGAATCCACATAACCATGAATATTAAGGAAGATAATGCAAAGAATACTTAGAGGCACCCTTCAAGTATTTGAATACTTTTTTTAACTACATCCCAATTAAATATACCATGATTAGAAAAATATCTAGAAAGAAATCCCACTACTTGGGAAAGGTTTGGTCTACTACAAACCATAGCATACATCAAACTTTTAACTACACTCAGGTAAGGTATTTGTCTCATGTCTTCCATATCTCATGGGGACATAGGACAATTTGAAATAGAAAGGTTCATTCCAACTATAAAAAGAACACGTAATGGTCTACAATTGGTGTAGTAGCACCAAGGTGCACAAGCAATCATGCATCACACCAAAAAAAATTAGTTTCAATTTATTTATTTTGATTTTTGACATGCACATGAACTATTTCACAAAATGCCTACAAATGAAATAAGGTCTCATAAGGTCTCATAAAATTTCATGATTATGGACTGCATATAAATAGATTTGTTGAAGGATTTAAGAAATTCCCAAGCATTTATGGGTAAGTGCAAGAAGTTGAGTCCACTTATAGGGGAACTTTCATACTTATCCAAATTCATGAAATCACACTCAACAAAATAGGTTCTCGCTTAGAAAGAACAAGGTCGCATTTAACTTCGGGACCTCGAGCCTAAAATTTTAGAAATGGGATCCCATTTAAATTGAAACGGGATCCTATTTTGAAAAAAATGGGATCTCGTTTCAAAATGAGATCCCGCTTTGAATAAAATAGGATTCCATTTCAAAATGGGATCCCGTTTCGAAAAATTATTAATTTATTAAAGAAAACCATCCATCAAGTCATGTATTCGTTATGATTTTAAAAAAAGGCAAATGGGGTCATGTTTACTTAAACAAGATCTCATTTCTAAAAATTTGAATTTTAAGCCCGCTTTTGGCATTGGCTTTTGGTTTGGGAAGAGGCTTGGGTAGCCGAACCATAGCCTTGGACCTACTTTGACTTGCAACTTGAAGGCCCTACTAGTGTCCACACAAAATATGAACTTTAGACATATATCTAAAGATGTTTTCAGAGGAATGTTTTGAAAAAGTAAAAACCCATTATAGATGAGCCTACATAGATTCTAAATATATATTTTTTCTTAAAAATGGATTAATTTATTAATTAATTTCTACTAAAATAGGTTCATAAACCTAAAATAACATACTTTCTTATTATTCTAATAACTTTCTTAATATAAAAATTTTCAAAAAACATAATATATGGCATCACACTAGAGACAATTCTATTCACTTTGAAAAAAAAAATGATAATTTTGGTCAAATTATAGATTTTGAAAAATACTTTCATTTAGGTCAAATTATGATTGTCACAAGTGGGCATGGTATGGTCCTGAAAAAGTGACTTTTAAAAAGTGATTTTTAGTAATTTGCCTATTGAAAATAAAATTATATCATCTAGGTATCCAAATAAATTACATAACTAATTTTTTTTTAGATTCAATCGTTATAGGCTTCATTTGTTTAGGTCAATTGTGAAAAATTTTTAAAAATAGGTAAAACAATTCCACTTTTGGCCAAAAAATAGACTCAACTTCTTGCTGACACCCATATAATTGTTGGCTAAAAAAAGCCCGAACTTGCATTCTCTCTGCATGACTTAAATTACAATTTAAAATGTGCTCTCATAAAATGCCTTCAAGTTGTAGGAAGGTCCAGATAATGCATTGACAAGTTAAAGTCAAAATTACACAACTTTTATTAGCATCCTCTCGAGGAGTGGAAATCCATCAATGGAGGTTTTTTACCAATTCAAGTTTGTGAACCATTATATTGACATATTGTTTTCTTTCAAGAATCTAAAGGGCCAATGAATTAAGTGAATTAAAACATGGGATAATGTGCATCAGTAGCCTAGGAAGGTATTGAACCTCGAAAAAAATGACAGGTGGAGTAGATTTTCTCAAAAATTATGCATTTGGCATATGCCTAATTAGCAAGCACAAATGTAAAGAAAAGGAGGTATCGATGGAAAAAGAAGATGAAGAATCTACCCAGAAATTAGAAGAACATGTAAAGACAAAGAATGACAAGAAATTGGCAATATTAAAGGACAATTAAAGGAGGGAAACGGTCTACAAAAAGAAGATAGAGGGAAGAGAGTTACGCAGGGAGTTAGAAGGGGATAAAGACTAGTGGATGGTGTAACAGGGAAGAAAGGTCGGTGTGAGTGTCAAGAAATTCTGAGATTGAACAAAGTGAATGGGGTTGCATATAATTGTATAAGACAATAGCAATTTGGAGAAAACATCGGCATAAACGTGTAAGGAACAACACTAACCAAGATGCATGAAATTATGCATACAAATTCAAAGATAGAAAACAAACAGGACAGGGTTATGTGAGCTTAAAATACACTAATTTGCATTGGCTACAAACTCCCAAATCTTAGAGAAATAATTTCCCTCAAATCTTAAATTGAATTCATTTGTGGGATGTAAAAGTTAGTGCTTTGAATCCTTTTGAGTTGAGTCTACAAGTACTTATGTAAAGGATCTGAATAGAAAAATTGTGTTATGTTTATTGAATTAAGAGGCTAGGAATTTGGGTGTATTCTCAATTCTATTTGTACAACTCACTTCACATACTTACTCTAGCATAGAAATAGCTTTATGTTCACTCTATATCTTCTAATTTCTATCCTAGGAAAGAATTTAGTTGCACTAATGTCTTTCATTTGAAATTTAGTACCAAGATAACATGTCATTTATACAATCATACATTTACCTTTACTAATAAACATTGGTGAACCCACAATAATGGGTTACACTTTTTTGCCTGAACGGACACTGAACTCTACATTTTGAAAAAAACTTTTAAGATGCATATTGTCGTTAAACTATTAGAAATCAAAAGATGAACTAAATTAGAGTCTTTAAGGATTTTATGTCTAGATTCTAAATATATTTTTTTTTTTAATTTTTGAATTAATTTGAATGGTTTTTTCTTTCTCCATGAAAATTGGTATGTTGTTGAAAACATCATTTTCAAAGAGTTACATTGTTTTCATAGAGCATAACTTTTTTTCTAAGATAGATATCAATGTGATTATTTCTAATTTAGTTTTGTAACATCCATACGGAGGGCATGCAATTGGTTTGATGACATTATCATGATTATTTCATATTTTATTAACGTTTGAAGTTGACTAAACCATAATTTTGACATACCTTGACTACATAACTTATAACTTGTCATGTATTTGTCCAATTTCATTTTATTTTTTTTATAAAAAGAGAACTTCAATACCTAGGGCATAGATATTTTTTAGATTTTTTTATCTCTCATTTACTATTTTTTCATAAGCGGTAAACATAGAGGTAGACATACAGTGAAATATCTATGTTTAGTAAAACTAAAAATAAAAAGTCATAATAAACTTAATATATATTAACATTATAATCATTGGAAAGATTTTTCTCAATGTTAACTTACTACATATATAGGTTTGTCAAATGGATTCATTTGATCTACCAAAAGATAAAATTGAAGTGATTTTTTGTCAGCATTTTAATAGGTGCGAAGGAGACTCCATTGTAGGTATGAATGAGGAGTATAGATGTTATATCAATATTTTTTTATCTAAGAGGCTTTGAGCTAACCATTTATAATTAATTCCTTCAAATGGAACCTCTCAAGGCTTAAATTATCATATTTTATTAAAAATGTGTTATTTCAACAAAAATCAACATGTCAAAAAAAATGTAACCCACTATTGTGGGGTCACCTTGATGTTGATGTTGAAATATCATCAATATTTAATACAATGTATAGGAAATTACCACTATCAAATTTACAATAAATACAGTGATGTAATAAAGAATGCTCAAATCTCAAACTCAACACATATATATCAAATTGATGGTACCACATCCTAGGACTTTTCTTGAGGCCATACAAATATTTCTTCAATTCACCAACTAAATTATTTTTGCCCTTTACCACATAGTACTTTGGTTGTGTCATGTAAATATCCTCCTCCAAATAACCTTGAAGCAAAGTAGTTTTCACATCTATTTTCTCAACCTCTAAATTATTATAAGTATTAGTAATAGAAAGCAAAAATCTAAAGGATGTTAGTTTTGCAATAGGAGATAATATCTCACTATAGTAAATACCCTCAACCTAAGAGTAGAATTCTTCAACCAACCCTGCTTTATACTTCTCAATGTTTCCATTTGAACCAATTTTTTTCTTGAAAACTCATTTCCAAATAATAATTATTTTGCATTTTAGACAATCATATAACACGATCTCATTTATTGTTCTTTTTAAAGCTCTCATTTCTTCATCCATAACAATTTTCTAGGATTTTGCATCATGCATACCTAATACAGGTCTTCCAAATCTAGGTTCATCCATGCTATTATTCAAAGAAAAAATACATATCCAATCATCAAGAGAATACCTTTCAAGTTGTTGTCAATGTCTTGTAGACATTTGAACTGGATGAGTTGTAGGTTCTTCCTCCTCTTCTAAAGATTCAAATTTAGATGAGCTCTCCTCGATTTCCTATCTATCTAGGGGTACTCATTTAACTTTCTCAAACATAAAAGGTAGTTGAATCACATCTTCCTTTTTACTTTTTTTCAAGTTGCAATGTAACAAAAGGAGGGTTAGTTTCTCTAACAATAATACATCTACTATGTATCACCTTATTTGCAATAGGATCCCAAAGATTATATCCTATTACACCATAGTTGTATTTGATGAAGATACATTTCATAACCTTGTTCTCCAAATTTATTCACTTCTCCTTTGGCACATATGCATATGCCTCACAGCCAAAAACTCTAATATGTCTCAATGAAGGCATATGACACGAACATTCCTCCACAAGTGTTTTATCAACAAGAGCTAATGTAGGAGACCTATTAATTAGGTAGCAAGTAGTGGTAACAAATTTATCCCAAAACCTTTATTCTAGGCCAACACCATTCAACATACTCCTCAACATCATGTTCATCCTTTCTACAACTCCATTTTATTGTGGAGAATACATAGTTTTCTTTTATATGTGAATGCTACAATCTTTGTAAAATCGATCAAAATTCACCACCATTATCAGTTCTCAAACATTTTATCTTCCTTCTAATCTACAATTCAACCATTGTTCCAAATTCTTTAAAATGATTGAATACATTATATAATTTACTCTTTATAAAATATACACATGTCCTTCTACTATAGTAATGAATAAATGAAGCATGATATGTGTATTTTCCAATGGAAAGAACATCTATAGGACCAAACACATCAAAATGAATAAGATCAAACACACTAAAAGATTAATGACAAGTCAAGTAAAACTAAACACGATTTTGTTTTACATGAATGTAATTCTCATAGAAATCAAAATAAAGATTGCAATCATTCAAACCTTCAAAAAGGTTTTTATGTTTCAAGGTTCTTAAAACCTTCTCTCTAATGTGGCCAAGTCTCTAGTGTTGTAACATAATCTTATATGTACAGGTAACTTTGATTTAGAAGAAAAATCATCCTTAGTTACCCAAAATCTATGATCATCTAGATTGAAGGTGTAACCCTCACATTTTCTAATGAAGTATCCATAGATTTTCTCTTCACATAAGTACTATTATGCTTAGAAATGTATGCATCCATCTTATATAATGTGTCAATTCTAACACCTCTAGCAATCGCCATAGTACTTGTGACCATTTTGCATCTTGTAAGAAAAGACTACCTACATACCCAAATCCATTATTTCTCTCAAGGATAACATTTCTTGTCTTAGACCGAGGAGATGCAACACACCATAAATATTTCTTATTCTACCATAAAAAACATGATTCTAACATTACCATGACCAACAATATTTAAATGAGGATTATCACCCAATTACACTTTACCTCTATCAAATTCTTCAAATTCATAAAACCAACATTTATTCAAAGAGGTCATATAAAAAGACCCGCTTGAGTTAATTAACCATGTATCATCACATGCATTAGTGGCCAAATCTGCAATGAACTCATCACCATCTTCCTTCTCAAACTTGGGATTGGAATCAAATTTATTCCTTTTCTTCTTCTTTTATTCTTTTAATTTCTTATAGATATGTCTAGGCGTACGACAATTGCAACAAATAACTTTTGACTTTCCAAGAGATTTGGATCTCCCTCTAGATTTTTATTGTTTAAACTTATCATTCTTCTTACCTTTTTCTTATGGCCCTCCATGAACAATTAGGGATTCCTTTGCATTTATATATACCATCTTCCCCATCTCTTCAAAAATAAAATAACCTACCAAATCTTCAATCCTCAAAATAACATAATTATTATCGATGTCCATAACAAGAGAATCCCACAAATCAGGAAAAGAACATAGCAAGATCTAACATTTCTCCTCCTCGTCCAACTTGACACCAACTGATGCTAACTAAGTCACCAACATGTTGAATGTTTCCAAGTGGTTTGTAATTTTTGCACTATCCCCCATTCTCAAGGAATGTATTTTATTCCTCAAGAAATTAATATTTCCTAAATATTTGGCTTCACTAAGCTTCTTTACAAAGGCCTCTTCATGGACATTGATTAAAACAAAGTTTGCAGGACACAATCTAATTAGACCCTTGGATTTAAATTCTATGATACTATATTTATTATCCCCTTCTAGATCCATATGTGTCATGACATTCGAATCAACAACATCCCATAGATCTTGATCTATTAAAATATCCTTTGTCTTTAGCTTCCACATTTCAAAATTATTTTTAGAAAAAATTTCCACCTCCCTAAAAATAATTTATCTATGAATTCTTATAGTAAGATCATAAAGTATCTTCTACACAAGCTCCCTCTCAAACCATGATTAGTTCAAAAACCCCAAGAACCCACAACTAAAAGAAAAGGTGATTAGAATTTGATACCTCTTGTAACAAAGTTAAGAAGAAAAAAAAAATCCTAAACTAACCTTAAGGGGAGGGTAATGTATAATCCTTCTCCAATCTTTACAAAGATTACAGAAACTTAAAAAAACTAACATAAATAAAATGTATACTATAATACAATGATTTACATGGAGAAAACCCTTTCAAGAGAAAAATCCCACACTCCAAAAGCTACCCAATATATTATTTAGAAATCAATAACGTATTCTACCATACTTGTAGATAAGGCTTCTCTCAAGAGTATTGCCAACAAGAGATCTGAAGGTAATGAAATATCTTTAAGACTCTATTGTGCACACCCTCCATCTCATACACCTAACATAAAGGAGATATAATACATGTGAAACTATTAAACGATATTCAAATCCATGGACTAAAAATTACTTATAAAGTAGCATGCCCATATTATCTCTAATCAAATATTCCCTATTATGTATCAAAACATGCATCAACACATGTAACTCTCTTTTATAGATCATTTAGGTGTTCAACACATTTTCACATTTCCTATTTTAGGAGACCCAACTTCTAGAGGACATAACTTTTGAACTTGGTCCCTGATTGATGAACTATTTGAAGCGTTGAAAAGTGCACAATGTTCTCTATCACCTTGTAACCCACTATTCTAGTTATAAAAAATTTTAGATTATTTTAGATCCTCTAAAGCCTTAAAAATCAAATTTATAAATTTATTTAGTAGCTTCAAAAACTAATTTAACATTAATACCTTCAAATTTGGACATGATCTTACAAAAAAAATTTACTAGCATTCTTATCTAGCCCATTTGAGCCATTGGGGAAAGATTAGGGAAAATATATACTCAAATGAAGGCTTACTAAAAATAGTAACATTATGTAAATGCAAGGTTGGACACATTTTCCTAACATCTTACACAAAATATCATCTTCACCAAAGGTGATGTCATCAACATAAACAAATATCAAAAAAACAAATTCCTCAATCTTTATGTAAATACTTTAATCTATGTTGTATTTTATGAATCCTTATTGAAGTAATTAATTATCCTATCTTTCACACTAGGCCTTAGTTGCTTGCTTGAGACCATACAAGGGCTCTTTGAGTTTTCAAACCTTATTTAGATTCTCTAACAACTGAAACCCATTAGGCTTCTCTATATAGACTTCTTCTTCTAGATCTTCATTCAAAAAGGTATATTTGGCATCCATTTGATAAAATTTTAATTTCGTGTTAGTATCAAAGGTGAAGGGTGAACCCACAATAGTGGTTTACACTTTTTTGCCTGAACGAACACTGAACTCTACATTTTGAAAAAAACTTTCAGATTCGGATGCATATTGTCGTTGAACCATTCGAAATCGGGGGATGAAGTAAATTAGAGTCTTTTAGGATTTTCTGTATAGATTCTAAATATATTTTTTTGAATTTATTTGAATACTTTTTTCTTTCTCCCACGAAAACTGGTATGGTGTTGAAAACCTCATTTTCAAATAGTAACATTATTTTCATAGAACATAACTATTTTTCTAAAATAGATATGAATGTGATTCTTTTAAATTTAGTTTCGTAACATCCATATGGAGGGCATGCAATTGGTTTGACGACATTATCACAATTATTGCATATTTTATTAAGGTTTGAAGTTGACTAAACCATAATTTTGACATACCTTAACTACATAACTTATAACTTGTTGTGTATTTATCAAATTTCAAAAAAAAAAATAATAGAAAGTAGACTCAAAGATGGAGAGAACTGTTATTTTCCATAAAAAAATTTCCATTTTAACTATTTTTCATTGAACGTCAAACTCAAAGGTTTATATTTGATAAAAAAACCTACATTCGATTAACGTCAAAAACCATACACATAATAAATTCAAAAAATAGTCAAATATATAATCGTTAGAAAGCTAGTTCCGAGTACTTGTTGTATGCAAAAGGATGTCTTCTTATTCTTCCATTTGATCACTGCGCTTGAGGCCCAAATTCATGAAATTCTCAAAAATTCTTCATAACTTGCAAACATGACCTAAACCAGGTACTTTCAATAGAAAGTACTTTCAAGTTTAATGCAATTTTTAACCATCACTAAATTACTTTCAATAGAAAGTCAACTTTGAGTTTTGATAGAAACCTAGGTCGGCCTATTTGGTGTCATTTCGGGTTAATAATGATTACATATAAATAAATGTATATTTTTCTCATTTCATTAATCTAAAAACTATAAAATAATTCGCATTTAGGAGAAGGGAGACATTTTGGCATAGAACAGTTTTGTAAGTTGTGATGGGAAACAAAAAGAGAAGGCTAAACAAGATTACATGACATTATTTGGAAGAGGCTGAAGAAAGACTACGTGAAGAATCACGAAAAAGATATTATCGTAGGAAACAAGGTATGTCTAAGTTGTCTCTCTCTAGATATTTTAAGTTGATGGTCAGGACTTTTCTTAATGTTCATCATGTAAATGTCATATTGTAATACCTAATTTTAGAGCTAATTAGACCTAATAAGACTAATTATTAGCAATTAGGACCTATTAGGACTAATTAGAGGTCTAACTAGACCTAACTAGACCTATTAGGACCAAGTATACCTAACTAGGACCTATTAGGACCAATTAGACCTAATTTGACTTAATTACACCAATTAAGACCTAATTTGACTTAATTAGACCAATTAGGACCTAATTAGAATCAATTCTAGACCAATTAGGACCCAATTAGACCTATTAGGACCAACTAGGACCAATTAGACCAATTATGACCTTATTAGACTTAATTCTAGACCAATTAGACCAATTAGGACCTAATTAGACTCAATTAGACCAATTAAGACCTAATTAGACTTAATTCAAGATTAATTAGACCAATTAGGACCAATTAGGACCCATTAGGACCTAATTAGACATAATAAGAACCTATTAAGACCTATTAGGACCCAATTTGACTTAATTAGACCAATTAGTGTAGAAACTGATGAAATATCAGATTCAACTCCAAGATCCAGCTGCATGCAATAAACATGTTACACAGAATGAAGCTAAAACTGGAAAAAGCAAAACCCTCTTGTGCTCAAAAAAGTTAGAGCTCAAAATGTATTAAGAGTGAAATGACAGAAATAATTACAAAAGCGGCTTATAAGGACGGAAACCCTAAAGCCCAAAAAAGCTAGGTTGTGCAATAATAATTAATAGAAATATTAATTATTATGCACCTAAAAGAGATAGCTTAAGTGAAAGAGAATAATAGAGGACTTAAGTAATTAAACCAAAATGATTTAATTATAAAGTCAAATATAACTATTATTCTAACACCCCCCCTTAAGCATAGCTCAGGAGGAACTAACCTAGCACAGCTAAGAAAGCAAGAAATGGGTCCCGGCAACAAGGCCTGATCAGGTACCCAATACAAGGAAATCTCTATAAACCAGAGTAAAGGAGAAAACCCAGTGGGAAAAACTCCTCTCCAAAAAGAGATGTAAAAAGCAAGCAAAGACAAAAAGAATGACTTCAAGAGACTCTCTCAAAGCCATAAGTACAATGAGTGTTGCCAACCCCCCCGTGAGAGAGGGTCGAGGCTCCAAAGCCCCCCCGAAATGAAAGAACCCCTGGATCAATGAACAAACCACTGTGACTCCAATGCAGAGGAGTGAAAGTCAGTGGACACTGTAGAGGGAACCTCGAAAGCTGAGGTGTCACTGGAAGGCCGAGCTAATGCTCAAAGGAGTAGACACAAGGATCCTGAAAGGGAATCCCCAATGTAAGTGATAGGATAGGTGTGCTGACACTATCATCAAAGAGGAGATGAATGTCCTCTATAGAATCCTCAACAACTGCACCTGGTGGCTCGATGAATGGAGCTAGAGGATCAGGCAGTGCTGAAGAAGAACCCTGTTGAACAAAAAAGAGCTCAACAGGAGGTGGTAGGGTAGTCACAATAGTAATCTTAGGAGCCATACAGAGGTTCAAGTGACCTGACTGTACCACATGATGCTCTCTCAAAGGAGGAGAGTCGTGCTCGGGAAAAGGTGGACCAAAGTGTGAAAAGGAGTAGAGAAGGGTGGAATGATCAACTGTCCCTGTAGCAACACTACCTCCTGTCATACTATCCCAGATGAGAACTGAATCTGGAATGAAGTCAACTATCTTCCCTGACCCACTATGAGTAATCTAATAAACCGAGAGAAGGTTTGCAGACAGAGATGGAACATACAACACATCATTGAATGTGCCATCTTGAATGCATATAGTGCCTTTCCCACAGACTATCATAACAATGTTATTCCCAATGATAATATGGGAAATAGGAGAATCTTCAAAAGAAGAGAAGATCTCTTGAGAAAATGCCATATGGTGAGAAGCACCTAAATCTAGTATCCAAGGGACCTGTGAAGGGGATGCAATAGAAGCCCGTAATGCATGACCCTTTCCAAGATCTTGTCCAGCTGTAGAATAGATAGAGGAAGACTGATAAGCAGACCCCTGAGAGCTAGAAGAGGATGGAGAGGAAAGATTGCTCTTCTGAAGAAGAGCTTGCAAATCCGCTATCTGTTTCTCGTAACCATCAAACTTCTTCTGATAGCAAAGTGACTCATCATGTGCTCCTTTCTGACAATAGGAACATGTAGGTCTCTCAGTCTTCTATTTCTCCTTCTTAGAAGAAGATGGTGGGCCAGTAGAGTGCTGAGAAGAGGAATCTGATATCTGCTTCAGCTTCTGTGTACTCTGAGGTGACTTGGCAAGCAATGCCTGTGATTGTGAACTTGTAAGAGAATCCATCTGAGTGAGCTTTGATTGCTCACGAGTCAACCGGTCACAAAAAGTCTCGAAAGAGGGCATAACATGTCGTGCACCTAGTGCATCCATAGTGGAGTAGAAGGTAGAAGAAAATATCTGAAACTGTCCTCGAAGCTTAGAAAGAATCAGGTAAATACACTCATTGTCAGTTTTGTTCTTCCCACATCCCTGTAAAATTGAACGGAGAGATATGAACTTCATCAAGAAGTCCTCAATGGTGGGAAAAGAATCAGGTACCAATGAAGTCAACTTTGCCTCAATCTGTAGTGCCTTGAACTCATTCACAGTGCCAAAAAGATTCTGAAACTTATCCCAAATGGCTTGAGGAGTAAGGCATCCATCAAGGTGAAAAAGTAGACTATCTGAAACATGTAGTGACATCAAACCCATGGCTTCATCCATCTTGTTCCTATGTTGCATGACCTCAAATGGTCGAGTCAACTGAGGCTGAACTGGGTCCAAACAAGACCATAACCCCCATGATCGAAGAAGTCATGTCATACGAGCCTTCCACACATGGTAATTATGTGGAGTGAGGAGCTCAATAGATGCTGTGTCTGCCATAGTGCCAAGTGCTCTGACTGTTTTCTTATTATGTTTTCTTTCAGAACTAGATAGAAGATGCAGAAGGGGTTTTGTTTTATGTGATATAATGTTTTGTTTTTCTGAGATAAATGATAGAAAAAACAAGAAAGAACACCCCCCACAATTGATAAAACCCAATTCCAGCACAATTCTGAAAGCTCAAAAGAGAGAAAGAGCAAGAAATGCTTCAAAATGAAAATTTGTGTACCTTGACTTTGAGGCTCAAAAATGGCATCAAAATGGAAGAATCAAGAAATGAAACCTACACCACTGTGACGGGATTGGAAAGACCTTTCCGGCGATATATCATATGTCAATTTTTGATTCCGTATGAGCCCTGTAGGAGCAAAAATGCCCAAGTACCCCCAAAATGCAAGCTCTCTAGAAAAAACTAGGGACGGCAAAAAAGTTGACGGCCATATGACCATCACGGGCCTATCGCTAATGTCAGCATGATGTCATCCCAGAAAATTTTGGGTCGCCGAAAAAAAAATCCGGCGCCAGGAAAATGTCAGCAAGTGACGTCAGCAGGTGACGTCACCTGCTGCAGGCTGCCGAGCGGAGGTTGGGTGGTGGCCGGGCTGGGCGGCGGCCGGCGGGTGGCGGCACAGTGTGGCAGCCGAGCGCAGGTGGCGGTTGGCAAGGCGGAGCGGAGCGGCGGTGGTGACCGGCTGGGCGGCCGGTGGCGCGGTGGCGGCCGGCTGGGCGCCGGTGGCGCGGTGGTGGCCGGCTGGGCGCCGGTGGCGCAGTGGCGGTATGGTGGCAGCGTGGTGAAAATAAAGAAAAAAAAAACCTTTTTTTTAATTTTTTTTCTCAAAAAATGTGTCCGTACAGTCCTTGGAGGCTGAAAAATTCACCCAGACGCCCCAGAGGCCAAATAGGTCAAATTTTATATGGAAATAGGGGTTTTTGGGCCTTCTGGACTCAACTGTGAGGTTGATTTTTGCCTAAAGTGCTCCAAAAAAAATTTCTTTTTTGCAGGCAAAAAAGAAACAAAAAATAACGTCCTGCAGAGAATCCCAGAACTGAAAACTTGCTTCAAAAATACCAGAATAGGCAGCAGCAGGGAAGCTCTGATACCATGTAGAAACTGATGAAATATCAGATTCAACTCCAAGATCCAGCTGCATGCAATAAACCTGTTACACAGAATGAAGCTAAAACTGGAAAAAGCGAAACCCTCTTGTGCTCAAAAAAGTTAGAGCTCAAAATGTATTAAGAGTGAAATGACAGAAATAATTACAAAAGTGGCTTATAAGGACAGAAACCTTAAAGCCCAAAAAAGCTAGGTTGTGCAATAATAATTAATAGAAATATTAATTATTATGCACCTAAAAGAGATAGCTTAAGTGAAAGAGAATAATAGAGGACTTAAGTAATTAAACCAAAATGATTTAATTATAAAGTCAAATATAACTATTATTCTAACAATTAGGACCTAATTAGACATAATATGAACCTATTAGGAGGTCTAATATGACCTATTAGGACCTAATTGGACTCAATTAGACCAATTAGGACCTAATTAGACTAACTTCTAGACTAATTAGAGTAATTAGGACCTAATTAGACTCAATTCTAGACCAATTAGGACCCATTAGGACCCAATTAGACCCAATTAGACCTATTAGGACCAATTAGGACCTAATTAGACTCAATTTTAGACCAATTAAGACCTATTAGAACCCAATTAGACCTAGTAGGACCAATAAGGACCAATTAGACCAATTAGGACCTAATTAGACTTAATTCTAGACCAATTAGTGTTAATATGATTTAGAACAATAGAGAGGGGGGTTGAATCAGTTGTTCTCAGGTCCTAATGTATAAAACAAACTTCAAAAACTTTCCTTTAAATCAAATCTAACAACCAAAACCAACTCCGTCATCACTGATTCAATAATAGAAACATATAACATTGCAGTCCACTACCCAGCTGTATCTAACTTGTAAAACACAGAAATGTTCAAACCAAAACATTCATACAAGCATTGAAACTAGGATTTATAGTGGAAACCCAATCTGGGAAAAACCACTTTGTAACATGCTACTATTATTTTCACTCTTTTGAAGTGAGCTCGGTTAAAAGCCAAACCTATAAAAGGTTACAATACACACTATTAGGTATCACTCGGTTAAAGGATTTCAATCACCCTGTTAAAAGTGAACCTTGTTATAGGACTTACATACATTCCATTAGAATGAAACCTTGTTCAAAGTATTTAAACATATGATTGTTAGGTCAACCTCTATTAAAAGGATTTTGACTATTACAATGGTAGCAGTAATGATCTGTAAAACATACAACTCACTTTGCAAATATCAGATCCAAATTTTGTACACAAATGTTGGTTTACTGACTTTGAAACTTTTCCATTTCCATCTCTGATCTGCTCGAAACTTTTCTTCAAGAAATCACTACACTTCTCCTTTAACCTTTTTGCTTATACAGTCAATAACATCTACTGATCTTCCAGCATCCTCTTTTCACCCATGCACACACATACCTTATGCTGAGGTTCCCTTAATACTTCCTCAATTAGGTTAACTCATATTTTGCCGCTCAATCTCCTTCGTAGATCTTAGGGTTAGGCTAGATTCATTGAATCTACCCTCTTTATGTTCTTTGGCTCCTTTTCTAGAAACATCTCAAATCTCTTAAAAGATTTACAATAAAAAAAATTTTAGTGAATTTAATGCTTTCAAACAATCAATAAATAAAGTCAACACATTTTACATAATCCAAGAATTCAACAATGTCAGCTCCAAAGCTGAATTCTCTTCAAATATAAAAATGTTGATGCTCGGTCAATACCATGATCAACTACTTGGTCTTCATGTAGAAAGCTTGGTCATTACTAAAAATGTTTCCTTGACTTATACTGTCTTCCTCAGCAATTAACTGATGTTCAGTCGACACTAGAATTTTGCTCGGCATATACTGACTCGGTTGACACTGACATCACTCGGCTTAAACATGATTTCTCCATTTTTGCTCGGTCAAGCCTACCATTTTAGTCTTCAATCTTACTAAGATAAACAATACATTATCTCATCATTGTACCACATAGTCAAGTACACTTTCTAGTATCAAGATAACTCAACCTTTCCTTAGGTGCTATTGTTACCAACCTTGCCTATCCCCTTAGAAACACTCAAATAGATATAGTACTTTCCTAAGTAGCAACAGTCTTACTAGTTAAGGTTTGACATCAATGACAACACAACAATTGCTTCAATTGTAGTTTCCAACAATCTCCCTCTTTGGCATTAATGGCAACACCATATGATATCACCTAAATAACACATGGATTACCAACCAATCCAAAAACTTATCTGTTCATCAGAAGAAAAAAATTTGTAATATCCTTAGCTTCATTCTGATTCAGAATCTATAAGCCTCACTTCTGTGACTGTCAGAAATATCCAGATCTCCCTCTATCCTGATCTTTCAGTTTAGTTCATCATCTCCTTGCTTTTCTTTACAGTGACATGTGTTATTATATCATCTCACTTCATTTCCCTCTTTGACAAAAGTGCCAAAGCAGTAACTAAAAAACATACATCCATCAGATGTAGATATTATCTGTGTAGCTCAGTGTTTCTCCCTCTATCATCTTGCTTATGACTGATTCTTTGTCTTTGCTCTTTTTCACAACTCTAGGCCAGTCCTAAAGTGTGACAATCTTCTACATCAATTTGTCAAATATTCTATTGTAGCATATTTGATGCAGTGCTCCTAGCTTAACCAGGCAGCCTCAATTAGGGGAAGGACCCCCAATTGACTTCTCAAATACTCATGCACTTCTTTAGGTAAAGCTTTAGTGAATATCTCTACTAATTGTTCCTTTGTATTCACATATTCTATTCAGACTTCTTTATCTTGTACCAATTCTCTCAAGTAGTGATACTTGATTTCTATGTGCTTGGTCTTAGTATGCATCACTAGATTCTTAGAGATGTTGATAGCACTTGTGTTGTCATAGAAAATAACAATAGGTTCAGTGATTTCTTCTTTCATGCCTACCAACAATTATTTTATCCATACCAAATTTGAATAGTTTACTGTAGTAGCAACATACTCGGCTTCAACAGTAGATTGGGAAATGTAATTTTGTTTCTTACTCATCCAAAAGATTAATCTCTATCCAAGAAAGAAAGCTCCACCACTAGTACTCTTTTTATCATCTACATTTCCTACCCAATCAGAATCTGTATATACTCTTAGTTCAAATTTTTCATCCTTCTTGTAATATAGCCCATAGTCAGCAGTCCCTTTCAAGTATCTCATAATTCTTTTCACAGCCATCGTGTGTGTTTCCTTAGGATTGGCAAAGAATCTTGTCACAATCCCAACAACTAGTGTAATATCTGGTCTACTATGTACAACATACTGCAATTTTCCAATCATGGATCTGTACAAAGTCTAGTTTACTTCTGCAGCATCATCATTCTTAGATAACTTTTGTCTAGTAGCCATAGGAGTACTCATTGGTCTAGAGTCTTCCATCCCAAAAGTTTTCAGTATTTCATTAACATACTTAGACTGTGTAATGAAAATTCCTTTCTTCATCTGATATACTTGTAAACCAAAAAAGAATTTGGTCTCACCAAACATGCTCATTTCAAATTTAGTTTGCATTTCATTGGAAAATCTTTTGCACAAAGCATCTTGTCCACCAAAAATAATATCATCCACAAAAAATTTTGCCAACAAAATACATTTACCTTCTTCATCTTTCATGTACAGATTGCTTGTGTCATTTGTTCTTGAAAATCCAATCTGTATCAAGTAGTTATGCAATCTCTCATACCATACTTTGGGGGCTTGTTTTAATCCATATAGTGCTTTGTTTAGTTTGCATACCATGTGTTTTCTATTTGGATCAATAAAACCTTCTGGCTGTTCTATGTAAACTTCTTCTTCTAGTATACCATTTAAGAATGCAGACTTGACATCCATTTGATAAACCTTAAAATCTTTATAAGCAGCATATGCAAGCAGAGTTCTTACTCCTTCCAATCTAACTACAAGGGCAAATGTTTCCCCATAATCTATTCCTTCTTCTTGTGCATAGCCTTTGCATACCAGCCTAGCTTTGTTCCTATTTATTTCACCTTTTTCATTCAACTTATTTCAGAACACCCACTTTGTTCCTATAACATTTTTGTTTTCAGGTCTCAACACCAGAGTCCAAGTATCATTCTTCTCTATTCGGTCAATTTCTTCATTCATTGCTAGTATCCAGTCTTCATTTTCTAATGCCTCTCTAGTTGACTTAGGTTCAAATTCACACAGTAAACATGTTGGACCCTTTGTCTTACTTCTAGTCAGAATTCCAATATGTTTTTCTCCAATTATCTGTTCAGGCTTGTGATGTCTTCTTACATATTTTGCCAAAATAGATTCAGCCCTTCTCTCCTCTATTTCATCAGGTTCCTCGACAAGATTGTTAGAATCAGCTTCTGAATGCTTGACAACCTCTTCCTGATACTCAACAGCATTATCTTGTTGCTTGGCATGTTCCTATTCTCTTTCAACACTATTTTCCTGATGCTCAGCAACATCTTCCTGTCACTCTGCATTGCTTACCCGAGACTCGGCATCAGGTGCAAGTATGTTACTTGCCTCTTCTTCTTCTTCAATATACACAAAATATCTATAATCTTGCTTTTAGCATCAAACTTTCCATTCCTATTGTCTTTTAATAATTAACACTTTCTTCCAAAGATTCTAAAGTATTTAACACTCAGTGCATGCCCATGCCATAATTCATAGGGTGTCAAATTTGTACCTTTCTTGATCTATACCCGGTTAAGAGTGTAGATAGTTGTACTTATAGCTTCTTTCTAGTATTTTTGTGCCACATTCTTTTCAATCAACAATGTCCTTGCACAATCCAAGATAGATCTATTTCTTCTCTCTACTATACCATTCTGTGGAGGTGTTCTAGGTGCAAACATCTGTCTTTTGATCCCTCTATCATTGCAAAATAGATTGAATTCATTTGATGTAAATTCTCCACCTCGGTCAGATCTAAGACATTTCAAGTTCCTACTTGTCTCCTTCTCAACCTTAGCCAAATACGACTTAAAGAATTGAAAAGCGTCAGATTTTTCTTTTAGAAACATTACATACATCATCCCGGTATGATCATCAACAAACAAGATAAAATATCTAGCACCACAGTAACTTTTTACAACCATAGGTCCACAAAGGTTAGTATGAACCAAATCTAAAATGTTTTTAGAAGTAAAGGATTTTCTCTTAAAACTTGACTTTGTCATTTTTCCTAACTAGCATTCCTTGCATATCACATTCTCAGGTTTCTTCAATCTAAGTAGACCTCTTACTTTCTTCTTCTTACTTATTTCTACCAGATTATCAAAGTTAACATGACATAGCCTCTTATGCCATAACAAAATTTCATCAAGTTGTGCAACCATACATGCTTCTTTAGATAGGTCAAGATAGAACAAATTACCTCTAGTCTATTCTCCACTTCCGATCAGTTCACCAGTAGCATCAAATATTTTAGTTTTCTTGTGATGAAATTCCACTCGGTAACCAGTGTTGTTGAGCTGAGAAACACTTAGCAAATTATAATTTAGACCTTCAATCCAATATGCATTTTCACAAGAGATCTTATCGGTCAGTTTAATCAAACCTTTTCCTCTAACAGGACATGGTGCATCATTACCAAACTTTACACTTTTACCTCTATAATGATGTAAGGTTTCAAACTTACTCTTGTCACCAGTCATGTGATGTGAACAACCACTGTCAATAATCCATTTTTCATTCTTGTTCACATAGGAGATCAATGTAGTTTTCTCATCCTCATTGGATTCATCTTTCATTGCAACATAGACTACCTCAATTTCAACATCATCACTATTAGTGTCAGTTTCTTCTTTAGCAATGTAACAAGATTTCTTACCTTTTCCTTTTTAGTCTTTGTGCCTTCGGTAGCTTCTGTCATCTCTTCTATCTTTGTATTTTCTTTTTCTTTCTTCATCTTTATCATTCCTGTCAGGACATCTAGCAGCTATATGACCAACTTTATTACATGCAAAACATATAATAGGGAGTTTACCTTTATATTTTCCTTTTCCCCTTCTCAGTCTTCTAGCCATAAGAGCTTCTAGATCTTCAAGTTCTTCATTAGAAGTGTCACTGTCACTTTCACTTTCACTTTCACTGATGCATCTTTCTTTTTCTTTCTTTGGTTTGTCCATAACTAATTGTGACTTAAAAGAAGATTTAACATTTCCAATACTACCAACAATGAAGTTATCATAGTTAGAGAGTTCAAAAGCAGTCAGCTTGCCAACCAAACTTTCCAAAGTAAGCACATTTTTAGAGTTACATCTAGATTCCTAAATAGCTAAGATCTTAATAACATTATAAGATGCAGGGTTCTTAGCACTTTTCCAATTATAGTTTCATTATCAATAGTCTCATTCGCTCCTCTAATAGCATTCACAACTTTTATTCTACCACAATATTGTGCAATGTTCTCACCTTCTTGCATTCCCATTTCATCAAACTTACCTCTGAGACTCTCGGCCTTAGCTTTCAGGTACATTTAGGTCACCACCATAGATCTTTGCAAGAGTGTCCCACATCTCCTTAGTAGTTGTGCAATCCTTAATGTCCTCAAATTCTAGATAGCTTAGGGCAGATGCAATTTCTAGCATTCACTGATTATGCTATTGCTTAGCTCTCATTTCCTCGGCAATCAAAGGTGTGATAAGTGAGACATAGTCATTCTCAATGTAGTACTTTGCAGAATCAACAATAGCGGCCAAATGCAGCTTCATCAAGCTTTTCCATGCAGGGAAGTTTTCCTTATTCAGCTTCAGTACCTCCTTCTTATACATCCTGATCATTTTCTTCAATCCCCTTTAAACTTGATTTCTGTAAACACCAATAATAAGCAACACAGCTCTGATACCAATTGTTAATATGATTTAGAACAATAGAGGAGGGGGTGAATCAATTGTTCTCAAGTCCTGATGTATAAAGAAACTTCAAAAACTTTCCTTTAAATCAAATCTAACAACCAAAACCAATTCGGTCATCACCGATTCAATAATAGAAACATATAACATTGTAGTCCACTACCCAGTTGTATCTAATTTGTAAAACATAGAAATGTTCAAACCAAAACATTCACACAAGCATTGACACTAGGATTTATAGTGGAAACCCAATCTGGGAAAAACCACTTTGTAACATGCTACTATTATTTTCACTCTTCTTGATGAAGGGTGCTCCCCTTAATACCACAAACACATAACAGAAATAGAGAAACAACAGCAATATGCAAGAACAGAAAGTTGGCTTCTTATTATCTCCACAAATGTGGAATTACAAACTTTCAAAATTACAATATGCAAAGCCACATGGGCATTCCCTTACAATATTCTGTAGGACAAAGCCTCGAATCAATACCCAGATCTACTACCCAGAACTATTCTGAACTGCCTAAGACAATAATACAGCCTTCCTTATATAGGCAATTTTCCACCGCCTGGGAAGGTTCCAGAATTTTAGCCAATAAGGCCGACCAAACTTAGAATTATTTTTATTTTACATTTCATTACATCATAGTCGGCTCAAGATAACCTTGGAAACCCGAACAGAAATTTTGAAGAAAATTATTTTCTGCCATTTCGGGTGGCCCAACTTCCGAAGACCATAAGTCATCACCAGTTGACCCGCTCGGCTATTATAACCCCATTTCGGAAACACCACGAAGCACTCTACAGGCTTGACCTGCGCAAGCGCTTGTCACCCAAATTTTCAACCTCATCCGGGGCCTCTAAAGCCTTCAAAACTGAGTTCAAAGTTTCTGTACCCTGCTGCCAATACCGAAAATCTTCAATATCTTCCAATATACACTTGATCTGGCAATGAAACTTTACTGGTAGACTTATATGACCAAAATGAACCTCTAAGAAAGAAATCAGATCATTCTGAGCACATACGAAAATTACCAAAAATAGTAACTTTCCATAAATAGCAGCTCTGCACAAAATAACCCTTATTGAATACAAAAATAGAAATATTTTTGGGTGATGCAAGATTGCTCTTACACCCAGGATGCTCCTGCATCAGACACCCGGGGTAATTTGAGAAGTGACCCTGTCACGACTCAGGTGTGTAGAGGAAAACCAAGATGGCTAACCTCCTCCTTTGGCAGCCATGATGAATCTTCAACAGGTCGTCCTTTCCACTTGACCAGATATTCTTCATATGTCCTGTTCCTTGTGCTTCTGCCAACATGACTGTCCAGTATCTCTTCGATCTCCTTAGTGTCTGAACTAGTTGCTGGAATACTCCACTGTGCTGCTGTGATCTCATCTTCAACACCTCCTTCATGATACTCTGTCAGATCGAAAATGTTAAACACTGGTGAAATATTTAGCTCAGTAGGCAATTCTACCTCATATGCGTTTCCTGAATCATGTTTCTTCAGTATCCTACATGGTACAAACTTCTTCATTTTCATCTTGTTATATGTACCAACTGGAAACCGCTCCTTCCGCAAATGAACCATGACTTCATCACCAACCTGAAATTCCTTATACCTCCTTTTCTCATCTGCCTTAGCCTTATACTGTGCGTTCATCTTGGTAATATGCTTCCTCACCTCCTCATGGATGTTCTTCAAGTGTTCTGCAAAATCCTCAGCTTCAACACTACTTATTTCTCCTTTATCTATCTTTCTCAATTCAGATGCATTTCTTGGACTAATTCCATATACAATCTGGAATGGTGATTTACCAGTTCTCCTGTTGACAGAATTATTGTATGCAAATTCCGCCTGTGGTAAAATCAAATCCCATCCTGTTGGCTTATCTCCAACCAAACATCTTAGAAAATTTCTCAAACTCCTATTCACCACCTCTGTCTGTCCATCAGTCTGTGGATGATGTGATGAACTAAACTTCAAATCTGTCTTCAACTTCTTCCACAATGTACGCCAGAAATATCCAACAAACTTAGTGTCCCGATCTGAAACTATGGTCTTTGGCAAACCATGAAGTCTCACTACTTCTCTGAAAAACAATTCTGCTACATGAATAGCATCATTAGTCTTCTTGCAAGGAATGAAATGTGCCATCTTTGAAAATCTGTCAACTACCACAAAAATTGAATCGTGTCCCCGCTGTGTCCTCGGTAAACCAAGAACAAAGTCCATGCTGATATCCTCCCAAGGCTTCTCTGGTACAGATAATGGCTGATACAACCCTGTATTCTGCTTCACTCCTTTCGCCATCTGACATACTCTGCAACTCTGTACAAACTTCTTCACATCTTGCTGCAATTGTGGCCAATAATAATTCTCACCAACCAAAGCAAGGGTTTTATCACGACCAAAGTGTCCAGCCAATCCTCCACTATGCTTCTCCTTGATGAGATTCTCCCTCATAGAACTTCGTGGAATGCACAATTGACTCCCTTTGAATACCACAAACACATAAAAGAAATAGAGAAACAACAACAATATGCAAGAACAGAAAATTGGCTTCTTATTATCTCCACAAATGTGGAATTACAAACTTTCAGAATTACAATATGCAAAGCCACATGGGCATTCCCTTACAATATTCTGTAGGACAAAGCCTCGAACTATTACCCCGATCTACTACCCAGAACTATTCTCAACTGCCTAAGACAATAATACAACCTTCCAAGCTTCACCAAAATCAGGATCCTCTGGATACAAATTCTTGAGTTCCTTGAACCCAACCACTTCAATCTGCATTTCTGTTAGCAATAGTTGCCTTTTGCTAAGAGCATCTGCAACCCTATTAGACTTTCCACTCCTGTGTTTCAAAACAAATGTATAACTCTGCAAAAACTCAACCCATTTCAAATGCCTTTGATTCAATTTTCCTTGACTATTCAAATATTGCAAAGCTTGATGATCAGTATACAAAACAAACTCCTTAGGAAGTAGATAATGTCTCCACTTCTTTAATGCTTGAACTATAGCATAAAATTCCTGATCATAAACAGAATATTTTCTCTTGGCATCATTCAACTTCTCACTGAAATAAGCAATAGGTTTACCTTCTTGGCTCATAACAGCTCCTATTGCAGTACCACTAGCATCACAATCTACTTGAAACACCTTATTAAAATCTGGAAGTGCTAAAACAGGTTGTTCTGTAACTTTTTGTTTCAACAATTGAAAACTCTTTTCTGCCCCATTAGTCCACTTAAACTCTTTTCTATCCCCTCTCATTGTTTTAGTCAAGGGTCCACAAATACTGCTAAAATTTTTGATAAACTTTCTGTAAAAGCTAGCTAGACCATGAAAATATCTTACCTCGGTAGCACTCCTCGGAGTAGGCCATTCAAAGATAGCCTGTACCTTCTCTGGGTCCATTTTTAGACCTTCTGCTGAAACTACAAATCCCAAATACACTAACTCTTTCTTCACAAAACTGCACTTCTTCAAATTAATCAACAATTTCTCTTGTCTCAGCTTCTCAAATACCATACGAATATGCATCATATGCTCCTCCAATGTCTTACTAAAGATCAAAATATCATCTAGGTAAACAATGACAAACTTACCTAGAAATTCTTTCAAAACCTCGTTCATGAGCCACATGAAAGTGCTTGGTGCATTGGTTAGCCCAAAAGGCATGACTAACCACTCATACAGTCCTTCCTTTGTCTTGAAGGCAGTCTTCCATTCATCTCCTTCTCTAATCCGAATCTGATGATATCCACTCTTCAGATCTATCTTTGAGAAATACACAACTCCACTCAAACAGTCCATGATATCATCCATTCGTGGCAATGGAAACCTGTACTTGATTGTGATCTTGTTTATTGCTCTGGAATCTGTACACATCCTCCATTCTCCATTCTTCTTTGGTGCTAATACCGTTGGTACAGCACAGGGACTCAGACTCTCACGGATCAATCCTTTTTGTAGCAGTTCATGTACTTGTTTGTTCAACTCCTCACTTTCTGCAGGTGTCATTCTGTGTGCTACCTTATTCGGCAAACTCGCTCCTGGGATCAAATCCATTTGATGACTGATCTTCCTGACTGGTGGTAATCCATCAGGCATGTTATCGGATACAATATCCTGAAACTCATTCAACAAATCTGCAACTTCTACAGGAACATCTTCTACTTCCTCTTTACCAGCTTTTGGAATTAAAGTAAAACATACATGCTCATGCCTCATACCATCTAGGAAATTTCTTCCATCAACAAAAGTTATCCTTGCATTACCACATACCTTTTCTTCAGTCTCCTTCAATGGTTTTAGCTTATGTCGCACTCCACCCTTTGTCAGGGAATAGGTATTCGCATGGCCATCATGTACAGCACATCTATCAAACTGCTATGGTCTACCCAACAACATATGACATGCATCCATAGATATGATATCACACAATACCTCATCTTGGTATCCGCCAATCTTGAACTTCACCAGGCATTGTTTATTGACCATGACCTTGTGGTCATCCTGTACCCAGGCAATCCGATATGGATGTGGGTGTTTCTGTCTCTTGAGTTTCAACTTTGTCACCATCTCTTCTGACACCAAATTGTCAGTGCTTCCACTATCAATAATCACATCACAACATTTACCTTCACACTTTCACCTGGTGCGAAATAGGCTTCTCCTTTGCTCAGGTTCATTCTCACCACTCAACAGGACTCTTATGTTAATCAACGTTTCTCCTCTTTCAGCATCTTCAGAATTTGATGATCTGGCATCTTCATCTACATGTGCAACTCTGGCCTGGCCTTCATTTCTCCTGTCTGTTCTGCCTTGGCGCTGAGGACATTCAAATGCCCTATGACCTTCTTCTCCACAGTGAAAACATGTTCCACGGAAGCCTCCTCTTCTAGATCCTTGTCCTCTTCCTCTTCCTCTCTGATCTCTATTATTCTGATCTTGGAAGCGATTGAAATTATTTCCTCGCTGATTCTGACTGCTACTGGCCTCATCCTTCTTTTTCGGATCTTCATTTCGGCCACCATATGACCATCCACCAGATCGTCCACCGCGACCTCTTCCGTTTTGTCTGCTCTCAAACTTCTTGTTCAACTTTTCCTCTACTTTTAGGGCAAACTGGTATGCCTCTTCAATACTGTTCATTCAAACCAGATTCAGCTCCTCCTGAATGCTTGGCCTTAACCCATTAAGGTATCGGGCAACTTTCTTCTTATCAGCTTCTGCATGGCCTGTTCTGATGAGAAGTCGATAGAACTCCTCTGTATACTCCTGAACAGATCTTCCTACTTGCTTCAAACTCTGCATTTTCTTGAGTAGGTCAAGCTCATAATCAACAGGAATGAACTGTCACTTCAATTTATCCACCATCCGATCCCATCTTGTGATTTTATCTTTCCCTCTTCTATTTCGCTCCAACTGAATTTCTTGCCACCATATCTTCGCATGACCTTTCAGTCTGGCCTTCGCAAATTTGACCCTATCAGGATCGTCAACATCTTCGTACTCAAAATATTCTTCACATTCATTGATCCAGTCGATCAATTCCTCTAGGTTAAGATTTCCAGAAAATGTAGGAACCTCAATCTTAGGTCTTTTCCCAATCTTGGAAATCGCCCGAAAAAGTCTTTCTTCCTCCTGGTTCACAATTTCAATTTCTCCTTCTTGATATTCTTCTTCGGCTTCATCCTCACTTTCATCTCTGACATTAAGATTCATTCCTCTACGAATCTCTTTTTGCAATGCTCGTACTTGTCTCTGCAACTCTCTAACCTCAGGTGTCACAACACCAGGTCTTCCGCCACGTTCTCTTCATGGAGGCATTTTCGCGATGCGCGCTGAAACCCTAACCACGGTCCTGGTGCAAACTACCTCATAGTCAACGATCTGTTTACACACTCAAGAAAACCTGCTCTGATACCACTTGATGAAGGGTGCTCCCCTTAATACCACAAACACATAACAGAAATAGAGAAACAACAGCAATATGCAAGAACAGAAAGTTGGCTTCTTATTATCTCCACAAATGTGGAATTACAAACTTTCAAAATTACAATATGCAAAGCCACATGGGCATTCCCTTACAATATTCTGTAGGACAAAGCCTCGAATCAATACCCAGATCTACTACCCAGAACTATTCTGAACTGCCTAAGACAATAATACAGCCTTCCTTATATAGGCAATTTTCCACCGCCTGGGAAGGTTCCAGAATTTTAGCCAATAAGGCCGACCAAACTTAGAATTATTTTTATTTTACATTTCATTACATCATAGTCGGCTCAAGATAACCTTGGAAACCCGAACAGAAATTTTGAAGAAAATTATTTTCTGCCATTTCGGGTGGCCCAACTTCCGAAGACCATAAGTCATCACCAGTTGACCCGCTCGGCTATTATAACCCCATTTCGAAAATGCCACGAAGTGCTCTACAGGCTTGACCCGCGCAAGCGCCCATCACCCAAATTTTTGACCTCATCCGGGGCCTCTAAAGCCTTCAAAACTGAGTTCAAAGTTTCTATACCCTGCTGCCAATACCGAAAATCTTCAATATCTTCCAATATACACTTGATCTGGCAATGAAACTTTACTGGCAGACTTATATGACCAAAATGAACCTCTAAGAAAGAAATCAGATCATTCTAAGCACATACGAAAATTACCAAAAATAGTAACTTTCCATAAATAGCAGCTCTGCACAAAATAACCCTTATTGAATACAAAAACAGAAATATTTTTGGGTGATGCAAGATTGCTCTTACACCCAGGATGCTCCTGCATCACTTCTGAAGTGAGCTTGGTTAAAAGCCAACTCTATCAAAGGTTACAATACACACTGTTAGGTGTGACTTGGTTAAAGGATTTCAATCACCCTGTTAAAAGTGAGCCTTGTTATAGGACTTACATACATTCCATTAAAATGCAACCTTGTTCAAAGAATTTAAACATATGATTGTTAGGTCAACCTCTGTTAAAAGAATTTTGACTGTTACAATGGTTAGAAAGTAGCAGCAGTAATGATCTGTAAAACATACAACTCACTTTGCAAATATCAGATCCAAATTCTGTACATAAATGCTGGTTTACTGACTTTGAAACTTTTCCATTTTCATCTCTAATCTGCTCACAACTTTTCTTCAAGCAATCACCACACTTCTCCTTCAACCTTTTCGCTTATACAGTCAATAACATCTACTGATCTTCCAGCATCCTCTTTTCACCCATGCACACACATACCTTATGCTTAGGTTCCCTTAATACTTTCTCAATTAGTTTAACTCATATTTTGCCACTCAATCTCCTTCATAGATCTTAGGGTTAGGTCAAATTCATTGAATCTACCCTCTTTATGTTCTTTGGCTCCTTTTCTAGAAACATCTCAAATCTCTTAAAAGATTTACAATAAAATATTTTTCAATGCATTTAATGCTTTCAAACAATCAATAAATAAAGTCAACACATTTTACATAATCCAAGAATTCAACAATGTCGGCTCCAAATCTGAATTCTCTTCAAATATAAAAATGTTGATGCTCGGTCAATACTATGATCAACTACTCGGTCTTCATGTAGAAAGCTCAGTCATTACTAAAAATGTTTCCTCGGCTTATACTGTCTTCCTCGGCAATTAACTGATGTTCAGTTGACACTAGAATTTTGCTCAGCATATACTGACTCTGTTGACACTAACATCACTCGGCTTAAACATGATTTCTCCATTTTTTCTCGGTCAAGCCTACCAATTTAGTCTTCAATCTTACTAAGATAAACAATACATTATCTCATCATTGTACCACGGTCAAGTACACTTTCTAGTATCAAGATAACTCAACGTTTCCTTAGGTGCTATTGTTACCAACCTTCCCTATCCCCTTAGCAACACTCAAATAGATATAGTACTTTCCTAAGTAGCAACAGTCTTACTAGTTAAGGTTTGACATCAATGACAATATAACAATTGCTTCAATTGCAGTTTCTAACAATTAGGACCTAATTAAACTTAATTCTAGACTAATTAGACCAATTAGGACCAATTAGGACCTAATTAGACATAATATAAACCTATTAGGACCCAATTAGACTTAATTAGACCAATTAGGACCTAATTGGACATAATATAAACCTATTAGGACCTAATATGACCTATTAGGACCTAATTAGAGTCTATTAGACCAATTAGGACCTAATTAGACTTAATTCTAGACCAATTAGGACCAATTAGACCCAATGAGGACCAATGAGGACCTATTAGGACCTATTAGGACCTATTAGGACTAATTAGAACCAATTAGGACCTAATTAGACCCAATTAGAACTAATTAGGACCTAATTAGACATAATTAAAGACCAATTAGACATAATATGAACCTATTAGGACCTATTAGGACCCAATTAGACTTAATTAGACCAATTAGGACCTAATTAGACATTAATATGAACCTATTATGACCCAATTAGACTTAATTAGAACAATTAGGACCTAATTAGACATTAACATGAACCCATTATGACCTATTAGGACCCAAATAGACTCAATTAGACCAGTTAGGACCTAATTAGACTTAATTCTAGACTAATTAGACCTATTAGGACCAATTAGACCAAATTAGGACCAATGAGGACCAATTATGACCAATTAAGACTAATTAGGACCAATTAAGACCTAATTAGACCTAATTAGGACCCAATTAGACTTAATTAGACCAATTAAAACCTAATTAGACACAATATGAACCTATTAGGACCTAATTAGACTCAATTAGACCAATTATGACCTAATTAGACTCAATTATAGACTAATTAGACCAATTAGGACTAATTAGACCCAATTAGGACTAATTAGACCTAATTAGGACCAATTAGGACCTAATATGACCTATTAGGACCTAATTAGACTCAATTAGACCAATTAGGACTTAATTAGACTTAATTATAGACTAATTAGCCCAAATAGGACCTAACTAGACTTAATTCTAGACTAATTAGACCTATTAGGGCTAATTAAGGCTAATTAGACTTAATTAGGACCTATTATGACTAATTATGACCAATTAGGACTAATTAGGACCAATTACGACCTAATTAGACCCAATTAGAACTAATAAGGACCTAATTACACTTAATTAAAGACCAATTAGACATAATATAAACCTATTAGGACCTATTAGGACCCAATTAGACTTAATTAGACCAATTAGGATCTAATTAGACATAATATGAACCTATTAGGACCTATTAGGACCCAATTAGACATAATATGAAACTATTAGGACCTAATATGACCTAATTAGACTCAATTAGACCAATTAGGACCTAATTAGACTTAATTATAGACTAATTAGGACCAATTAGGACCTAATATGACCTATTAGGACCTAATTAGATGTAATTAGACCAATTAGGACCTAATTAGACTTAATTGTAGACTAATTATACCAATTAGGACCAATTAGACCCTTTTAGGACTAATTAGGACCTATTAGGACCTATTAGGACCTAATTAGATGTAATTAGATCAATTAGGACCTAATTATACTTAATTATAGACTAATTAGACCAATTGGGACCAATTAGAACCTAATTAGACTTAATTCTAGACTAATTAGACCTATTATGACCAATTAGGACCTATTAGGACCTATTATGACAAATTATGACCAATTAGGACTAATTAGACCCAATTAAAACTAATTAGGACCTAATTAAACTTAATTAAAGACCAATTAGACATAATATAAACCTATTATGACCTACTAGGACCCAATTAGGACCTAATTAGATATAATATGAACCTATTAGGACCTATTAGGACCCAATTAGACTTAATTAGGACCAATTATGACCTAATTAGACCCAATTAAAACTAATAAGGACCTAATTAGACTTAATTAAAGACCAATTAGACATCATATAAACCTATTATGACCTATTATGACCCAATTAGACTTAATTAGACCAATTAGGACCTAATTAGACATAATATGAACCTATTAAGACCTATTAGGACCTAATTAGACATAATATGAACCTATTAGAAACTAATATGACCTATTAGGACCTAATTAGACTCGATTAGACTAATTAGGACCTAATTAGACTTAATTATAGACTAATTAGACCAATTAGGACCAATTAGACCCAATTAGGACCAATTATGACCAATTAGAACCTATTATGACCAATTAGGACTAATTAGGACCAATTACAACCTAATTAGACCTAATTAAAACTAATTAAGACTAATTACGACCTAATTAGACCCAATTAGAACTAATTAGGACCTAATTAGACTTAATTATAGACCAATTAGGACTAATTAGACCCAATTAAGACCTAATTAGACTTAATTCTAGACTAATTAGACCTATTAGGACCAATTAGACCCAATTAGGATAGATTATGACCATATTTCAGGTTTGATCAAAATTGGTATGTGTGTGTTTATGTACATGTTTAAAAAGGATTCATAAACTCAATTCATAAATAAATTTTGTTTAATTTATATTTACAAACCTCAAATTAAAAGTTCTGTTTAAATGCAGGACATATTTTTGCAGTAGTAGCAAAGCCTAGAAATGCAGAAGGTGTTAGTTACTATTTATTACGTTGATGCAAGGAGAGGATGAAGCTAACACAGAATGAAACAAGAGATAGAATTATGTTTCCCACAAGTTCTAGTATTGTATTTAAGTTTCACAACCTGTATTAAACTTGAGTGAGGTCCAACTTCTAATTTTCTTATACATTTGTTTATATGGTTAATTTTACATCTCTCTCTCTCTCTCTCTCTCTCTCTCTCTCTCTCTCTCTCTCTCTCTCTCTCTCTCTCTCTCTCTCTCTCTCTCTCTCTATATATATATATATATATATATATATATATATATATATATAACATTGTTGAACTTGTCTGTGCAGGTTCAGTTGTTGTGCAAGGAACATATTTGATGCAAATCAAAATACTTAAACATGGGATTCATTTTTTTGATTATCAACCTAACAATAAGGTTTATTAGTATAGCCATCTTGTAATTGCCACTGTCCTATCTCTTCTTCCTGTGATAGGATGTAGCATTCGTAAGTGGAAACTTGATACTGACAACCATGAGATAATATTAAATGTTATTCAAGAGAGAGATGAACAACTTGATGTGAACTAAATCATGCATGAAATGTGATTTGTACTAAATTTGTCACGGGTGAGACCAGAGGTTTTCTTAGCTCCATTCTTTCCTTCTAGTTCCCATAGTGAATGGAGCTTGATTCTTAAATTAAAAATTTATAATATAGATCTAAAAAATATCTTACAAGTGGATTGTTAATATGATTTAGAATAATAAAGAGGGGGGTGAAATAGTTCTTCTCAGGTCCAGATGTATAAAATAAACTTTCAAACTCTTCAACAAATCAAATCTAATAACCAACAGCTACTCGGTCATTACTGAATACATAACAGAAACATATAACAATGCAGTCCACTATCCAATAGTATTTAACTTGAAAAACATAGAAATGTTCAAACCAAAACATTCACACAAGCATTAACACTAGGATTTATAGTGGAAACGCAATTTGGGAAAAACCACTTTGTAACATGTTACTGATATTTTCACTCTTCTGAAGTGAGCTCTGTGAAAAGTCAACCTTGTCAAAGGTTACAAACACACTGTCAGGTGTGACCCGATTAAAGGATTTCAACCACTCTGTTAAAAGTGCACCTTATTATAGGACTTACATAAATTCCATTAGAATGCAACCTTGTTCAAAGGATTTATACATATGATTGTTAGGTCAACCTTGATTAAAGGATTTCAAATTGATACAATTGTTAGAAAGTAATAGCAATGTTTGATCTGAAAACATACAACTCACTTTGCAAATATCAGATCCAATTCCGTACACATATGCTAGCTTCCTGACTGTGATCCATTTTCATCTCCATCACTGATCTACTTAGAACTCCCTTCAAGAAATCACAACTCCTTCTCCTTCATCCTTTTCTGCTTATACATTCAATAACAACAACTCCAACATCCTCTCTATTCAACCTCACACTGAGGTTTCCTTAATACCTCTTCATTTAGGTCGATCCAACTTTTGTCACTTAATCTCCTTCGTAGATCTTAGGGTTAGGTCAGATTCATCGAATCCTTCCAACTTTATGTTCTTCATCCATCCTTCTAGAAACATCTCAAATCTCTTTATGGAATCACAATAAATGGTTTACAGTGCATTAAATGCTTCCATACAATCAATAAATAAAGTCAACACATTTTACATAATCCAAAAATTCAACTATGTCGGCTAGGAATCTGAATTCTTCCTCAAATGTAAATTACTGATGCTCGGTCAATACTATGTTCAACTCCTCGGTCTTCATTGGGTAGATCGATCACCACTAATACTATTTCCTCAGCTAATATTATCTTCCTCGGTAATTAACTGATGTTCGGTCAACACTGAATTTACTCAGCATATACTGGCTTGATTGACACTAACATCACTCGGCTTAAACTAGATTTCTTCACTTTTTCTCAGTTAAGCCTACTTGTTTAGTCTTCCTTCTTACTTAGATAAGCAATACATTATCTTATCATTGTGCCACATAATCAAGTACTCATTGAAGTATCAAGATAACTCAACCTTTCCTTAGGTGCTATTGTTATCAACCTTTCCCTAATCCTTCTCAACAATCAAATAGATATAGTACTTTCTTAGATAGTAATAATCTTACCAGTTAAGGTTTGACATCAATCACAATACAACAATTGCTTCAATTGAAGTTTCCAACAATCTCCCTCTTTGGCATTGATGGCAACACCATATGAAGAACACATGAATTACCAATCAATCCAAAACTTATCTATCCATTAGAAATATTTATAATATCCTTAGCTTCATTCTGATTTAAAATCAATTAGCCTTGCTTACATGACCATCCACATAGTAACATCCACTTGATCTCTACTTGTTCCTTTCCTCTGAATTTCTCCCTCCTACTTGATCTTCCATGAAATCTCACCATGTGTTTTCATCTTAATCATCTCCCTCTTTGACAATAATGCCAAAGAAACAACTAAAACATACATCCTTCAGATGTAGATGTCATCTGGTCAGTTCAGTAACAATATTTCTCCCTCTGTCATCTTAGCTTATGACTAATTATCAGCTTTGTTGTACTTGTCACAACTCTAGGCTGCTCCTAAAGTATGGCCTTTCTCTGCATCAATTTGTCAGATACTCTTTGCAACACATTTGATGCAGTGCTCCTAGCTTGACTAGGCAGCCTTAGTTAGGGGAAGAACCCCTAATTGTCCTCTCAGATATTCATGAGCTTCTTTAGGTAAATATTTAGTGAATATGTCTGCTAGTTGTTCTTTTGTATTCACATATTCCATTCTTACCTCCTTATCCTATACCAATTCCCTCAAGTAATGATACTTGATGGTGATGTGTTTGGTCTTTGTGTGCATCATTGGGTTCTTAGATATGTTGATAGGACTTGTGTTGTCACAGTAAATGACAATTGGGTCAGTGATCTCTTCTTTCATGCCTACCAACAATTGCTTTATCCATACCAAGTTTGAACAATTGACTGTTGCAGCCACATACTCAGCTTCAATGGTAGATTGGGAAATGCAATTTTGTTTCTTGCTTATCCAGGAAAATAATCTTTGTCCAAGAAAGAAAGCTCCACCACTAGTACTCTTTCTGTCATCCACATTTCCTACCCAATCAGCATCAGTATACACTCTTAGTTCAAATCTTTCATGCTTCTTGTAGTACAATCCATAATCTGCAGTCCCTTCAAATATCTCATTATCCTTTTGACAACCATCATGTGAGTTTCCTTAAGATTGGCAGAGAATCTTGTCACAATCCCAACTGCTAGAGAAATATCTAGTCAGTTGTGAGCAACATACTATAGTTTTCCAATCATGGACCTATACAAATTTTGGTTTATGAGTGATGCCACAATAGTAGGTTACACTTTTTTAGAGATGCTGATTTTTGCTGAAATAACACATTTTTAATAAAATATGATGATTTAAGCCTTGAGATGCTCCATTTGAAGGAATTAATTACAAATGGTTAGCTCAAATCCTCTTAGATAAAAAAACATGGATATAACATCTATACTCCTCATTCATACCTACAATGGATTCTCCTTCGCACCTATTAAAATGCTGATAAAAATCACTTCAAATTTATCTTTTGGAAGATCAAGTGAATCCATTTGTTAGACCTATCTATGTAGTAAGGTACTAGTGAGAAAAATCTTTCCAATGAGTATAATGTTAATATATATTAATTTTATTATGACTTTGTATTTTTAGTTTTACTAAACATAGATATCTCACCGTATGTCTACCTCTACGTTTGATGCTTATGGAAAAATAGTAAATGTGAGAAAAAAATTCTAAAAAATATCTATGCCCTAGGTATTCAATTTCTCTTTTAATTAAAAAAAAATAAAGATGAAATTGGACAAATACATGACAAGTTATAAGCTATGTAGTCAAGGTATGTCAAAATTACTGTTTAGTCAACTTCAAACATTGATAAAAATATGAAATAATAGTGATAATGTCATCAAAAAAATTGCATGCCCTCCATATGGATGTCACAAAACTAAATTCTAAAGAATCACATTGATATCTATTTTAGAAAAAAAAATTATGCTCTATGAAAACCAAGTAACTCTTTGAAAATGACGTTTTCTGCAACATACCAGTTTTCATGGGAGAAAGAAAACACCATTCAAATAAATTCAAAAATAAAAATAAAAAATATATTTACAATCTAGACATAAAATCCTAAAAGACTCTAATTTACTTCATCTTCTAATTTCAAATAGTTTAATTACAATATGCATCCTAATCTGAAAGTTTTTTTTCAAAATGTAGAGTTCAGTGTCTGTTCAGGCAAAAAAGTGTAACCCACTATTGTGGGTTCACGCTTACTTCAGTAGCATCATCATTTTTAGAAATTTTTTGTCCAGTAGACATGGGAGTACTTACTGGCCTTGATTCTTCCATACCAAAGGTCTTCAATATATCATGAACATATTTAGACTGGGTGATGAAAATACCTCTCTCCATCTGATATACTTGTAAACCAACAAAGAATTTGATCTCCCCAAACATACTCATTTCAAATTCAGTTTGCATTTCATTTGAAAATTTCTTACATAGGGCATCTTGTCCACCAAATATAATATCATCTAAAAAAATCTTAGCCAACAAGATTCCTTTACCTTCCTCATCTTTCATGTACAGATTGCTGGTATCATTTGTCCTTGAGAATCCAATCTATATCAGGTAGTTGTATAGCCTCTCATACCATGCTCTGGGGGCTTGCTTTAATCCATAAAGTGCCTTATTCAGTTTGCAAACCATGTGTCTCTTGTTTGGATCAACAAATCCTTCAAGTTGTTCAATGTACACTTCTTCTTCTAATATACCATTTAAAAATGCAGACTTGACATCCATTTGGTATACCTTAAAATCTTTGTAGGTAGCATATGCAAGTAGAGTTCTTACTCCTTCCAATCTTGCTATAGGGGAAAATGTCTCCCCATAATCTATTCCTTCTTCTTGTGTGTAGCCTTTGCACACCAGCCTTGCTTTGTTCCTTGTGATTTGTCCATGTTCATTCAACTTATTTCTGAACACCCATTTAGTTCCAATAACATTTTTGTTTTCTAGTATCGGCACCAAAGTCCAAGTATTGTTCTTCTCTATTTGATCTATCTCCTCATTCATGGCTAGGATCCAATCTTCATTTTCTAATGCCTCCCTTATTGTCTTAGGCTTGAATTCACATAGTAGACATGTAGGGTCTCTTAACTTTCTTCTAGTCAAAACTCCAGTTTCTTTGTCTCCAATGATTTTTTCAAGCTTGTGATGTCTCCTTACTGTATGCAAAATTAGGTGAAAACTACTATAAATGATATATTAACTATTCTAAGATTAATAAATCAAACTAATTAGCAAACTAAAATGAATAATACAATCAAAATGAAGCTAAAATAACATTTTACCTTCACCTACCATGTAGCTTGTCTCCATTTCTCTCCTAGCTTTGATTTCTTGAAGATGGTGAGCTCTTGGATTTCCAATTTGAAGCTCCTTGCCAAAGATGTCACCAAAGTGTGGAAATTTGTGTGAATGAGTGCAAAATGGCCTAAGCTTGATTATGCAAAACTAATGGATGAAATGGAAGTGATATGAAGATAACTTGGATGCTTGAATGCTTTTGAATGCTTGATTTCTTGATTGCTTGATTGCTTGTTCACTATTAGCTATTAGCTCATAAAGGGAAAATGAGGCTCCTTTTATAGATTTTTGGAGGATCCAAGCCTAGGTGTCACAATCCTATGGTGGAGAATGAAAGGTGGAAGATCCTAGGGCTAGGATTGACTTGGTTGAAGGGGTTGAGAGAAAGGGGGATGTAGTTGGAATGTGAGAGGAAGAATAGGGATGATGTTCCTCTCACATTGACATGGAAGAGAAGAAGGTGGAAGGGAAAGACACATGTCAAGTGTCTCACAAAGACCAAAGAGAGGAAGAGGGAAGGACTTTTTCCCCATGAGGACTCTTTGTACAAGTGTCCTATGAGTCATCTTTGACCCTTAGAGGTGGCTTGAGAAACCCCTTAGGAATAGGGATTCTCTCTTGACTTGGTTTGAGAGAAGACATGTGGTCATGAGACCAAGTCTTATGAGGCCACATAGCCCTTAAAGATAGGACATGTGTGGGTGAGGATAATGATTAATAAATAATTAATCATTATTATTTATCTTAGTCAAAGTGATGTGTCAGGTGACTACGTAGATGAGGTGGAATAGGGGACTTAGTCATATTTAGGTGATTGTGTATTTAATTTAATCACTTTAATAGACTATTTAGAAGACTTAGGATAAAGAATTAGAGTATAATGAATCTATTAAATAAATTGAATAATTTATTTAATAAATAGAGGAATACATATTAATTAAATAATAAATATTTAATTAATTCATCAACTCAATATTTAATTAAATAATAAATATTTAATTAATTAATGAGATCACTTTTTAGTGTATACATTTTGCCCCTCTTTGAAATAATGTGTTGGTCACATTATTTCAAATAAAAATTCAAGTATTTTTGCCCCTACCCCAAACAATGTCTCAAATGACTTATGCATGCCCCCTCGAGAGATTGATTGACAAAAAAATTAATTTAGTTGATTTGATGATGATTTTTTTATTTTTTTTTGTAATTATGTCAATCAATCTCACGAAATAAATAGGATGAAAGATTGGTGAAAGCGAGGTTATTTGGAAAGAAATGGATAGGTAGGGTCCACACATCTAGCAAAATAAGTCCACAGGCTATATATAGGGCTAAGGGGTCCACACTAGGGTCATTGTGCACACTTGTCATTTGGAGATTGGAGCTTGGAGAGAGCAAAGAGTAGAGCTGTCAAGATGTCATTCCCATTGTCTGATCATCGATTTGAGAGGGTTCGTTGATTCCAAAGGCCACCCGATTCAAGAGAGCTGGTAGGTGACTCGATCCTCTTTGTGATTTTGATGTTTTGATGCATTTTGAATGTGATCTGTAGCATGTTTAGGTTAGATTTAACCATAGGTTAGGTTAGGAAAATTCTGATTTTGTAGGCGAACAACATATGCATAGTTGTGGCGCATATATGTGCATCAACGGACCACATTTGCATAGAAAACTAATAGTTCTACGCATATGTGTAGGGCAACTGCGCATATGTAGTAGAAAAAATTTTGACTACACATTTTCTAAATAAAAGTGCGCAAATGTAGATACTACACATTCATCAAGTATGGTGGCGCATATGTTTAGTAAAATTGCGCAAATGTTAAAGTTGCACAAGTGTTAGGGGATTCGGCACATTTGTTAAGGGAAATTGCACAACTATAAAAGTTTGTGCAAATGTAAGGGGTTGTTGCGCATGCATTTTTTTGTGCTGCACATTTGTGTTAGATGGTAGAATTTAGTGAATTGGACAAGTTATTTTGGTCAAACTGGATTTTGATAAGCCGGGATGATCTGTCAGCACTATATTTTGATTGATTAAGTCAAGATAGGCAACATTGTAGCTTGGTCGCTAGTTAACCCTCTTGATTTTAGATAATTGATAGAATCATCTATTAGGACATGTAATAAACATGTGTTCAATTGATAGATAGGATAGATAGATAGATTAGTTGGATTGAAATCTGATTGTTTGATAGATTGATATTGATAGGAGAATATCACAGATACTTTGATGTCACAGGAGAGATATCCCATGACTTAGAATCTGAGACCGACATTGTTAGAGATTGACAGATTACTGATTGGGGCTACGGGGCTATATCACATCATATACACGCCTGAGATTCAGGTGAATCTGAGCATGCTGACAGCACTAGTAGAGAGATGGCACTCAGAGATGAGTACCTTTCATCTCCCCATAGGAGAGATGACAGTTACATTAGAGGATGTATATCACATCCTTCAACTACCCATTACTAGAGAGTTAGTGCAGTATGATCAGTGTGGGGGACTGACTGAGTGTAGAGCACTATTTGGAGATGATGAGATTGATGAGACCGAGATTAGCTGGGAGGACATGGTGGATTTTTATGAGCCACTGCATGTTTTCCTATCTAGAGTGATCAGAGGCTACGTATGTCCAGTCGTAGATCACATGATTTTGGAGTTGGTTGGGGCCGTACTTTGTAGAGGATGATGGAGGATGGGACCCATTTTTCTTGGGGGTGTGCCTATTGGTGCATCTATATCATGATCTGCATTAGGTGGTATACCACATGAGTGTTTCTTTATTAGCTGGGGTCACATTGCTCCATGTTTGGGCATGGGAGCATATTGTTGTTACATGACTAGTGGCTATCTAATTCTGAGGCATAGGATAACCTTATATCTTTTTGTAAGCATCCATCTAGACTCAGTATAAGCTGGTTCAATTAGAGTTTTGGCGATACACTTTTGATACCATTGATTCAGTGACCTAGAGACCTTACTTGGATTGTGAGCCATGGGAGGACAAGCTTCAGCTTGGATTTTGTTTTGAGTCGAGATGGTTGATAGGGAGGACTCCCTATATTATTGAGAGGCAGTTGGTGAGGAGAGTCTTGAGACAGTTTGGTAGGATGTAGGGACTACCACAGGGGGTCACAGAGTTTTCCCGCACTCATCAAGAGTGGTGAGACTGGGGGCCCATGGTATCTTTTGAGATTGCTCAGCAAGAGTTCTTAGACATGTCATTTCAAGCATGGACCATGAAACAGGGGGTCGTAGACCCAAATATGACAACAGATTATGAGAGGCATCTGAAGGAGCACCCATTCCTGAGGTTGACTGATTCGGCAAAGAGGCCACCTGAGAGAGATATCACAGAGAGACACTAAGATAGGTGAGGAGGTCAGGACATGAGAGGTCGAGGGAGGGGCGGAGGTGATGGTAGAGGCCATGGTGATGATGGGGATGATGGTGGTGATGGTGGCGATGGTGGAGGTAGAGGTGTACCATTATGGGGACTAATGCCACCTCCTATGAGATAGATATAGGGATAGGGATGAGTACAGGGTGTTGTAGATGCCCCACTATAGGTTCTAGTAGGTGCCATAGGATAGATACCAGTAGTTGTCTCGATACGGGTAGATCCAGTAGGATAGGCATAGGTACCAGTACAGACAAAGCAGGTACAGGATGAGGCTAATGTCATACTTGGCTAGGAGAGAGTGGTACAAGGTGGACATGTTCAGGACATACAGGATGATCAGATGCTTGATATAGCTAAACAGGATATACAGATGTCTGATATCGGTGTATAGGATGAGTAGGCAGAGATGGACATTGGGGGATAGGATCCCTACCTAGAGAGGGATGCTACTACAGAGGAGGACCTAGACATTGATTCATTGCTAGTCAGACTAGTAATGACATGGGTACAGGTAGACCATGTCCCTGGATTGGAGAGATAGGTGGAGAGACTAGAGAGGGAGAACATTGAGATTAGGCATGAGTGAGACATCGCCATAAAGTGACTAGGGGAGTTGGAGGTACTATTAGATGAGCTACAGAGGATAGAGGACTTAGGACCCCATGGAGATAGTCTACGTGCAATGGTGCGAGTTGGGAAGGAGATCTCCTACTAGCGGGATGCATACAAACATGTTATACTCAGTGATCATTGGATTGGGAGCTTTAGAGAGAGCTCATTTGTAGTTAGGACAGTTGTGTATGAGAGGCATGGACCAACAGGCAGTGGAGGCATATCATCATGTCCTCCTAGAGCACCTACAGGTTCAAGAGATTTGGCAGGAGCTTCAAGTTTAGGGTATCCAGTAGAACGGGGTCTTATTTCATCTTGTAGATAGTGACAAACTGAGTCTAGAGGTAGTGGCTCATAGATAGATTGCATCATTGTATACACACTCTTGTATCATTATAGTTCATTATGTTATTGACTTTATGTACACTCTTGGATACAGTATCATTTTATGAGATATCATTGGACATTTGGACATTTTATTATTTTATGGATGCTTATATGATGGACTCTATATGTATGCTGATGTAGTTCTATTTTGGTTTGCTTTGATGATTATATACATGTGCGTACTGACATATGCAGGATGTGATGATTTTCTTTGATATGCATGGTACTTGTGATCTATAATGTTTTTACTTTCTTGTGAATGCATAATTGGTTAATGATCTAGCATATGATGATGATACTTATATGAATGCATGTCCTAAATGATTTATTTATGCAATGCTATGTGGTGCAAAATGCAATGATATAAACAATGATGAATATATTAATGCAAATAATGGATAATAAATGAGTGATATTGTATGGAATGAAAAATGTACCTAATATGATAAAATGTAATAACCTAAAATATGATTAATAAAATGGAATAAAATGATAGCTATGATGAAACATCACTTTAAATGGTCAAAATATGTATGTTAATATATATTGGTAATATACAAATGAACACACCTAATGAAGATAATACATATCCTAAATGATTAAGTGTAAAAATGAAAACGGAATATGCAAAAAGTCTTAAGATGCAAGATGAAAACTTAATGTTTTTGTTTCCCAAATGTCCTCAACTTAAATAATAATGTATCTGACACAAGAAGAAAGAATCAGAAGAACAGATGACCTAATAAGCAGGATAACCTACAAATCCCTATAAAAGGAACATCGATATGCAATCATGAATTGGTTAAGTGCAATGCAAAATGAAATATGAAATGAATATCTCCACAACTTCATTTAACAGCTTAGAACTTCATAATAACTAGAATTTAATTTTCATCATTGAGCTCATTATGTTGCAAGGGAATGCAAGCATCATGGTATAATTAAACCAGGATGACCTAAGCACTTCTTGCATGGAGTTTAATATAGAAAACTTGACAAGCATCTAGGTATAATTGAACTGAGATGACCTGAGTTTCATTTGCATAACAGACAAAGAATATTACCCCCCTCCATCAGAGAACAAATATTTGGAGTTGAGGTATGTGTGGTGTATCACCATTAATAGCATTTTCAAAACAACATGATTAGTATGTTGTCAAGACTATTAAACTGATGAAGGCACTTACACACAGACACCCCAATTACTTGTTCCTTTGATTTCATTAGAAAATATCCCACAAATAGCAATCAAAGAAAAATATCATGCCCCATCCCAGCTATTCTAATCAATGACATATGAGATTTTTGAACTCATGTCAAAGATATCCTTGAATAGCATAGGAAACATGATGACAATGAAATCCAGATATGAATGCATAATCTATAACAAACCAGTCTAACATGTCTGCCATGAATATACATTTCTTTTGCCAAAAGATAGTGTAAGGTGCATTGATCAGTTCAATTGATGATGTATAGTCAAGACGTATAGATAAGCGGTCATGGTTTGAAGGATAGATCATAGATTACGATTCATCAGGAAGATATCACTGTGTAAGAATGTTTGATTGTGTTTGCTTGTCTGGTGAAAATACTCCATTCTATCCTCTAAGAGTCATGTCTATCATAGATCCACTTCCCAAACTAGGTTGAGGACATGCCCCCAGCTAGGTGATGGACTGACTTATTATGGATGAAGAAGGACATAACAAGACTAGGATGAAGACCAAGACATTAGACCAAGCTATGATGGGGTTTTATTATGGGTAGATACAATGGATGGAGTAGGAACTGGCCATTTTATTATGATATATACATGGAGGGAATGGTGACTTACTAGCCATTTTATTGTGGACATATACAATGAACAGACCCACTAGAAGAATCCTAATAGATAGAGGAGCTAACTCGTCACACATGGCACCTATTTCCAAGTTTTCACCACATGCTTTTATTGCAATTTTCTTTTGATTTTTTTTTTATCTATATACATACTATATACATATCCCTTGCATCAAGCATAGAACTTCTTGAGGTGCATAATGTTAAGAGGCTCAGCTAAAGGATCTCCCTCAGGTGTAGACAACTGATAAGCTCCAAAGCCATAGATTGTTGTGATCACAAAAGGACCTAGACAATTGGGTTTGAACTTGCCCTTCTTCTCACGATGTTGCTGATTTTTGGGATTTTCTTGAAGGACTAGATCTCCCACCTGAAAGTCTCTGAGTTTCACTTTGTTGTTATACTATCAAGACATCCGCTACTAATAGACTTTAAAATGATCATAAGCTCTCTAACAGCGTTCATCCAATAATTCTAGTTCAGCCAGCTGTGTAACTCTATACTCTTCATCTGGAATCATATCTTTTAGAGAGACACGAAGGGAAGGCAACTTGACCTCGAGGGGCAGGACAACTTTAGAACCATAGACAAGGGAATATGGTGTGGCTCCAGTTGGGGTACGAATGGAAGTGCGGTAAGCCCATAAGGAGGGATTCAATTGGATATGCCAGTCACAGCCAACGTCATTGATTGTCTTTTGTAGGATTTTGACAATGGTTTTATTTGACGCCTCAACTTGGCCATTACCTTGGGGATAGTATATGGTAGAATAGTTATGGGTGATGTGGAATTTTGCACACAATTCATCCATGTCCTGATTTTGGAACTACTTCCCATGATCAGTAATAAGATACATAGGTATACCATATCTACAAATTATATAGTTTAGGATAAACACGGATATTTTTTTGCCTATGGCGGTGATCAATGGAAAGGCCTCAATCCATTTATTAAAATACTCAGTGGCGGTGATAATCCATTTATGACTGTTAGAAGATAGAGGTTTGATTGCACCCACAAGGTTGAGTCCCCACCGATTGAATGGCAAGGTGGTCATAAAAGGATGAAGCTCCTGTGCTGGTGCATGAATAAGATTCCCATATATTTGACATTTCTTGCATGCTCTAGCAAAATGAAAGGAATCTGTTTCCATAGTAGGCCAATAATAACCCATATGCATGATTTTCTTAGCCAAGGAAGGACCACTCGAATGTGTCCCACAAATACCCTCATGTACGTCTCGTAAGGTAGTTTGAGCTTCATCATGTTTGAGACATCGTAAGAGAGTATCATCAAGACCTCACTGATACAGGGTGTCAAATATTAGGACATAGCAGGAGGCTTGGCGGAGAAAGGTTTGTTTTTTATTCTGGGATAGGCCAGGGGGTAGGATATCATTTTTTAGATAAGAATAGATTTTTCCATAAATTAGGGAGTTGTGTCCAATAAGATGACATATAATACTTGTGTCAGGATCATCATATGTGGGACAAGTCATGGAATCCACCAAGAACTCAAAATGGGCTTTGGTATCCTCTGCATCAAATAGAGAAGAAATCGTAGCCATTGCATCGATAGCCTTGTTATCATGCTGTGGAATCTTCTCAAAAGTGATGATTGAGAAATATTGTTTGAATTCATCAACCATACATTTATATGGTAATAAATTGTCATCCTTAGTCTAATAATCATCATTAACCTAGTTGATAATCAATTGAGAATCATCGTAGACATTCAATTCAACAACTTTCCATTGTAGAGCCATATTTAGCCCAATCATCAAGGCTTCATACTCAGCCACATTATTTGTGCAAGGAAAGAGCAGCTTGTAAGACTTTGGAATTATGTATCCGTGTGGCGTGACAAAGAGAATGCCATCTCATGAACCCTATTGAGTACATGATCCATCAAAGTATAGCTTCCATGTTTGTGTAGATAATGCCAAGATGTGTGCATCTGGAAACTCTATATGTATAGGTTGACCATCTGTTAATGGTGCCTCAGCTAATTGATCTACTATCACTTGGCCTTTGATAGCCTTCGTATCCACATACTCAATGTCAAATTCACTAAGAAACATAACTCACTTAGCCAATCTTCCTGTTAATACTGTCTTGCTCAATACATGCTTCAAAGGGTCGATCTTTGCAATGAGCTTGATAGAATGAGACAACATGTAATGTCGCCACTTCTATGAAGCAAAGACAACTGCTAGACATGCTCTTTCTATTGGAGAATAGTTTAATTCATATCCCACCAGGGTGCAACTGATATAGTATATAGCTTTTTCTTTTCCTTCTTCATCTTGTTGAGCCAGAAGAGCACCCAGTGAGACTTCTATGGCTGAAATATAGAGCAAGAGTGGCTTGCCTAGAATTGGTGACATCAGAGTTGGAGGATTTTCCAGATATTCCTTGATTTTGGTGAAGGCTTCCTCACACTTATCATCCCATTTGAATAGGATGTTTTTATGCAACAAATGCTGAAAGGGATGACTTCAATTTGCTAATTGAGAAACAAATCTTTTGATGGATTGGAGATGTCCTTGCAAAGATCTTAACTGACTAATGTTATTCAGGGAAGCCATCTCCATAATTGCTTTAACCTTTTCTGGATCAACCTCTATTCCTTTGGCTGAGATAATGTACCCTAACAATTTGCCTGATGTGACCCCGAATGCACATTTCTTTGGATTGAGTCTGATCTGATACTTTTCCATTCGGGTGAATATTCTATCCAACACTCTCAAATGAACTTCTCTATTTTGGATTTTGCTAAAATGTCATCAACATAATCTTCCATGATGGTATGCATCATGTCATGAAAGATTGTGGTCATAGCTCTCTGATAAGTGGCACTAGCATTCTTAAGCCCAAAGGGCATCACATTCCAACAATATGTACCCCAAGGACAAGTAAAAGCAGTCTTTTCTTGGTCTTCTAGTGCAATCTTGATTTGGTTATATCTAGAAAAACCATCCATCAAAGATAACATCTCATGTCCAGCCATCAAATCAACTATAATATCAATATTGGGAAATGGGAAATCATCTTTAGGACAAGCTTTATTGAGATCTTGAAATTCTATACAGATCCAAATAGACTTGTCTGGCTTTGATACTGGGACAATATTTGAAATTCATTCATCATAATCAATAGCATTGATGAATCCAACATCTAAGAGCTTCTTCAATTCTACTTTAACCATTAGTGCAATATGCGGGTGCATCTTTCAGAGCTTTTGCTTAACTGGTTTAATGCCTGGTACAATAGATAAATGATGCATAATGAGATTAGGGTCTAGCCCAGGCATATCAGCATAGGACCAAGAAAAGTTGATTTGTCTCTCTTTGAAAAACTTTGCAAAAGCTTCTTTCTCTAATTTTTTCAAGGATGCTGCTACTTTGAGAATGCACGGAGACTCCTCTATTCCATGTTAAGAGGTAATGTTGGTTCTATAAGGATGGAAAATTGCTCTCGATACAGATAATTGGGAAGAGTGTCAATCCTTCCATCGTCAAGCACCTCAAAGAGGTTTTCACCTTCATATGCATCTTTTCTTTTTACTATTTTTGGATCTAATACTACCACTGAGTGGTTTTCACCATTAGATCTATTGATTATTTTTATATTTTTATGATTGAAAGGATTGGCACTCTCTCCAAAGTAAGCCATGTCATTGAGTTCTATCAGAAATCTTGAATTATGATCCCCTAGTGGTAAATGATCCTTGATTCTGAGATAGTCAATGATTGCATCATCATTATGGAAGACATCAAGTTCTGGATGATCGGGAGAATCCCAATCTATAAGTTCAGGATGTACAAGGGGCATTGGATCATTTGGGTCAATTTCAAAAGCAGAGATGGTATTGATAGAGAAGTTGTCAAGTTTTATGATGGTATCAACGAGGTCTATTTCCATACTCTCATCTGAATCATCTATTGCAAGATAATGCTCACTTCCCTCACAATCAACAAGAGTAGTATCACATGGAACTAATCCTAGTGAGTTAGTCCTTGAACTCTCTCCCTCATGGTAATCATTACTATAGTGATGAACAACATCAAATCCTATTTCTTTAGTATAATCAGATAATGAATCCCATTCATAATCATTAGAGTCAGAATCATCATTATCCCCAAGTCTATCAATGATTCCTTGTGCTATCCTTTATTTCTCTGGATCCACATACATACCATGTTTTTAGAATTGTAATGCAGGAGCTTTAGATGTCTCATGAAAAGGTGTGATCTTTTCTTTTCCTTTTAGTTCTTTTGGTCCTTCTCCTTTGTACCCTAATCCTGTGGTATCTCTTTGGTAATTTGGATTTTGCAAAATTGGCTTTATAACACCCTCTCTTTGTAACCCTATAGGTCCAATGCCTTGGTATCCCATCTTTTGTAGAAAAGTATACCCTTTACCATAGACATCAGCTGATATATATTCATGTTTGATATCCTCTTCATTCTTTTGTGACCTAAGCAAATGATTAGCATTACGCTCAGCTGCTTCTTTTGATATAGTCCCCCCACTTATAAATGTGTCATAAACAAGTGTGGAAGGGGGTTCTAATTGTTGTTTAGTAATCAAAGATCTACCATATGATCTAGGAGATAAAGGTAACTTTGTGATGCAAAGAGCTTGACCTAAAGTGTATTCTCCCATACTACGTTCTTTTATGTCTATCTTGATCCCATTAGATTTAGAAGTTGATGCTACATTACTTGTATTAATGGGTGTAGTTGTAGAAGGTCCAGTACGATTATAAGGTACCAAAGAATTAGACGTCTTCACAGTGCTACAATACTAGAAAGGATTAGGATCACCTTTGATAGTGATCTCTTGACCATTGTGAGGGAATTTCAAACACTGATGATAAGTTGATGGCATAGCTTGCATGGAATGAATCCATGGTCTTCCCAAGAGAATGTTATAAGCGAGATCCATGTCAAGAACTTGACAAGGTACATCTTTGACTACAGGACCTACTCTGATAGGAAGAATAACAGATCCCTTGGATGACCTCTCTTCTTCATCATAAGCTTTGATTGTGATTTTATTCTTTGGATCTACAGCATTTTTAGAAAATCCCAATGCAAGGACTAATTTCAAAGTGCATATATTCAAACTAGCTCTTGCATCTATTAGTACTCTCTTGATTTTGTGACTTTGTACAAGGACTTCTATATGTAGCAGATCATTATGAAGTTGGTTAATTGCTAAATCATCATTTTTAGTGAAGGATAGATAATGTGGGGTTGTCAAATGTCCCACCATAGCTTGAAATTGATCATGATCTAGATTTGTGGGGACTTGGGTTTCTAAGAGAGCTTTCTCAAGGATATCTTTATGATATGGGGATAGACGTAAAAGCTCTAAGATGGATATCTGGGCTAGTGTTTTCTTGAGTTGTTCCAAAATATTATACTAGTTGGAAATATTTGGTATAGACTTGGGGACATAAACAGACTTGTTTTGAGAGGTGTTCAGTTTAGACGAGACTCCTTGAAGAGTAACCTTGGATTGAGTGCAAGTAGTAACATAGACTGGTTGACTCTCAAATTTTTCCTTTATGGTAATCACATTGGCATAGTACTTAGAAGGATGACATTTAGAGATATTGCCAACATATTTATAGGATGCAGCATTATAGTTGTCTTGGTTATCACCTATTGCATGGGAAGAACTTCCTTTCTCATGTTCAGGAAGTGGATCCTTAAAATTCGTATGTGATTCATTTGAGGTATGTCCATCAACACTAATTTCACCGCTTTCAATTAAGTCTTGAATTTCATTTTTAAGCCTTTGGCAATCATTGGTTTTATGCCCTTTTCCTCTATGAAATTTGCAATAATCATTCTCATTCCACCAAGAAGGTTTCACTCTAGGTTCAAAATCTCTAGTTTCAGGAAGTGTAATAAGTTTCTTTGTGATCAACTTCTTTAACACATATTCAAGAGATTCCCCCAAAGGAGTAAAATTTCTTCGAGGTGACATAAAAGGAATTCTCGGTTTAGATGAATTTTTGTTGTTCTGATTCATAGATTGATTGTTGTAAGTAGCTTGAATAGCATTGGCCTTACTTGTGAGCTTTAAAATGGGTTGTGTTAGTTTAACATTGTGATTATCAACAATCCCATCATTGACAATGTTTTTGTTTTTATTCCAGAATTTTGATTTGTCATTGTTATTGTTGTTGTTGTTGGGATATGAATTTGAGGATCCAACATTGTCCTTGGAATAAAGTTTAATCTCACCTTTTCTAACCATAGCTTCATCAATCTTGACACCATTTTCTATGAGCTTATTAAAGTTTGGTGGACATTGCAATTGTAACCTATAGCTCATTTCTGGTGTAAGGTTATGCACAAAGATATCCATCTTTTATTTTTCAGGAATCATTTGTGGATACTTGGCAAACAATTGACGCCATATTTGCAAAAAATTAAGGGTTCTCCATTCTTTTGATGTGCATTGCAAAGATCAAGCATAGTGACTTCATGTTTGATATTGTATGAGTAATGAGTCACAAACTTGTCAATAAGCTCATTGAAAGATTTGGTGTGTGGGGGTAATTTGGAGAACCATTCCACGGCTTGTCCTCCTAAACTTTGTGGAAATAGTCAAATAAGATAAGTGTCATTGTGAGCGACTTCAATACAAGTAGTACAAAACTCACGAATGTGGTCTTGTGGATCTGAATTCCCTTTGTATTTGTCAAATGGTGGTACCTCAAAATAAGGAGGGAATGGAATCATTGCTAAATTCTTATCAAAAGGATAAGGAAATATATCATCCAAGGAGTACTTCTTAGTTGATGATCCATTTTGGATATCATGGATTTTTTGTTGAAGCATCTAGATTTGTTGTAGAACGGGATCCAAGGATAATGTGTTTCCATGAGTGTTTTGGGAAACATTATGTTGAGTATTTTGAGAAGCATTTGATTGCTGATTATTTTGGGAAGCATTGTTTTGTTGATTGTTTTGAGAAGCCTTGGATTGTTGATTGGTTTCCTTTGCTCCATGAGTATCTTGAGAACTATTAGGGATTTCTTGATTGTTTGTGTTGGGTGGTTCTCTAAGATGGGAGACATCAAAATCACTTGGTAGTTTGGCTCCTTGTTGAGAAAGCATGAGGAAATAGATCTCTCTATCCATGTCTAGGAGTCTTTCCATGACATTATAAAATCTAGGATCTTGTGTAGCATCCCTAAGTTCTTGACCGATGGGTTCCTCATCTGATGTAAGAAGTGAAGTCTTCTTAGGAAGTCCTTTTGACCAAGGGTTCTCTTCATTGCTGGTATTTCCTTCCATCTTGTCTACAAATTTTGGATTAATGGTTTGTTTGAGTTTCTAAGATCGAGTTTGAACCATAAAAATGTGAAAGATGATTGTGGGATGGAATATTTTTTATGAAAAGATGTGGAAAGTGTTTGATAGAAAAGAGATGAAAAAGAGATTGAAAAGTGTTGAGATAACTTGATAAAATCTAAGTCAATAGGAGGTATGGATCTCACTATGATATGACAAAGAAAAACCAAGAGATAGTAACCTAAGTCAATTTGTTGATTAAGGATGATAGATCCTGATATGATAAACTCACAAAGATCAAAATCTGATAGATAAGGTGATGTTTCAACACTAAATTGAGAATTTTAAAGATTGGAGGAAATGATTTGATAATTTTTTATAAAGAAAGGATAATGAAAAAGGATGAAAATGGTCAAACTGAAGATCAGAGATCTGTAAGGATCAAATGTTTTTCCAGAATCATGCTAAAGACCAAAATGGGTATCCAAAAAAGTATTGTTGAATTTTTCAAGGCCTCAAAAAGTGCTCTCTTTTGTAAATGCGCAGGACAGTGGAACAAATGCACAGAAAGTTTGAATGGATGTGCATAAGTTTCTAACAGATGTGATCTAGAAGAATCAAAAGCATAGACAGTGTAAACAGATGCGCAACAAGATTGATCAAATGCACAGGTTTTGATTTTTTTATGATTTTGGACTAAAATTTGAAATTTTTGGTTTTTTTTAATGGTTTAGTTTTTGGAAAAGTAAAAATGCATAAACACACACACGTAAGATATAAATGATTTTGATCTAACTATTCTAGTATGAATGCACAAACACGCTTACAATCCTAAGGTTGGCAAGGACAGTATCTGTTGAATCCCCACTAGGATAATAAAATCCAACCACGCAAATCCACAGCAGAAAGCCTAGGAACTTGGAGGCACGGGCTCCTCCTTACAATGCACTCACTTCTTAGGCACACCAAGTTCTGAATTCAATGGGTCATTACTTCCCAAAGAACTTCTATCTCTACTATGAACCGTGAGTAATGTGGGGTGTCTTCATGGGCTTGGGTGACCCCTTGAGCTAGCAAATAGAAGGTTTTTGGCCGCTAAACAAAAGATTTTAGTAAGGACATTCATTTGGGTGGTTTTGATCAAGTCATTTTCTCAATTAAGGGGGCTCTCCCAATCATTTCAAAGCAAGGCTTTCACCTCTACAATTTAGGACTTTAACACACCACTAGGGTACTGGAGGAGATTTTGGTTGCCACAATGAATTCACACCTATCTAATGTGAGACTAATCACACTAGCATATTTTATATTTTGGAAGGGCTTGGCTTTAGCCTATTACCAGTTGGGTCGTTCCTTGGGGTGAGTAGCTCTTTTCCCACCAAAGACCGCCCTCTAAAAACTATAACAATTTCTCTTACACCCAAGGTCCACAAATGGCGAGGGGAGAGGATACGTTGTTATAATTTTGGGATTATAGATAGCTATAAAATAAAAACACAATAGACACTTAGCTATGCTAAAGAAGACACACGAAATTGAAAAGCATGTAATATTTTAAAACCCAAACAAGATTATTGTTTCTTTTGCAAACCCCTTAAGAAACCTACAAACAAACTGTTAGAAATTTAGCAATGAGGTCTTCAAAATATCATCCTACAAAACAGCCTAGAGACTACCAGAACAAACAGACACTCATTAAAAAGATTGGCTAAAACCAAAATGACTTGGAAAATGAAATTTAAAAACTGGAAAAATGAATGCGTGGAAACAGAGAACAAATGCACAAGAACTCAGAACAGATGTGTGAAAAGTATGTATGCGCAACAAGATGGAGTATATGCACAGTGTGATGATATATATGCGTAGAAATTATGAATGTGTAGCAAGAAGTGACAAAAGCACAGAACAGTGAAATGAATGTGCAGGTTATGGCTAGAAGAGAAAAAAAATAGAAGAGAAAATGGTGTCTGTGGTAGCAAAAATTAATGTGTAGCAAAAAGTGATGGATACGCAAAAATCATGGATATATGCGCAAAAAGAATTTGGAAAAATCTACACATGAAAAACTACAAACATAATGTTAAAAACGTGGGTTACCCCACGGTGGGCGCCAAAAATGTATGCAAAATTAGGTGAAAACTATTCTAAATGATATATTAACTATTCTAAGATTAATAAATCAAACTAATTAGCAAACTACAATGAAGAATACAATCAAAATGAAGCTAAAATAACATTTTACCTTCACCTACCATGTAGCTTGTCTCTATTGCTCTCCTAGCTTTGATTTCTTGAAGATGGTGAGCTCTCAGATTTCCAATTTGAATCTCCTTGTCCAAGATGTCACCAAAGTGTGGAAATTTGTGTGAATGAGTCCAAAATGGCCTAAGCTTGATTATGCAAAACTAATGGATGAAATGGAAGTGATATGAAGATAACTTGGATGCTTGAATGCTTGATTGCTTGATTGCTTGATTGCTTGTTCACTATTAGCTATTAGCTCATAAAGGGAAAATGAGGCTTCTTTTATAGAGTTTTGGAGGATCCAAACCTAGGTGGCACAATCCTACGGTGGAGAATGAAAGGTGGAAGATCCTAGGGCTAAGATTGACTTGGTTGAAGGGGTTGAGAGAAAGGGGGATGTAGTTGGAATGTGAGAGGAAGAATAGGGATGATGTTCCTCTCACATTGACATGGAAGAGAAGAAGGTGGAATGGAAAGACACATGTCAAGTGTCTCACAAAGACCAAAGAGAGGAAGAGGGAAGGACTTTTTCCCCATGAGGACTCTTTGTACAAGTGTCCTATGAGTCATATTTGACCCTTAGAGGTGGCTTGAGAAGCCCCTTAGGAATAGTGATTGTCTCTTGACTTGGTTTGAGAGAAGACATGTGGTCATGAGACCAAGTCTTATGAGGCCACATAGCCCTTAAAGATAGGACATGTGTGGGTCAGGATAATGATTAATAAATAATTTATTATTATTATTTATCTTAGCCAAAGTGATGTGTCAGGTGACTAGGTAGATGAGGTGGAATAGGGGACTTAGTCATATTTAGGTGATTGTGTATTTAATTTAATCACTTTAATAGATTATTTAGAAGACTTAGGATAAAGAATTAGAGTATAATGAATCTATTAAAGAAATTGAATAATTTATTTAATAAATAGAGGAATACATATTAATTAAATAATAAATATTTAATTAATTCATCAAGTCAATATTTAATTAAATAATAAATATTGAATTAATTAATGAGATCACTTTTTAGTGTATACACTTACATATTGTGCCAAAATAGGTTCTGCTCTCCTTTCTTCTTGCTCTTCAGGTTCACCAACAATATTATCAGATTCGGCTTCCAAATGCTTGGCAACCTCTTCCTGATACTTAGAAGCTTCCTCATGTTGCTCGGCATGTTCTTCTTATCACTCGGCATTGTTTCCCTGATGCTCGGCATTGCTTACCTAAGACTCTTCATCAAGTGAAAGTTTGTCACTTGCCTCTCCTTCTATATATACAAAAGATTTGTAATCTTCTGGTTCTCTCTTGCTTTCCTGTTCATTTTTCTCTGCATACTCATCAACTTTGACATTTACACTTTCCACAATTTTGTTAATGTTAGAGTTCAAACACTTGTAAGCTTTTCTTTTTGTGTAATAACCTAGGAATATGCCCTCATCACTTTTAGCATCAAATTTTCCATTCCTATTGTCTTTTAGTATATAACATTTACTCCCAAAAATTCTAAAGTACTTTACATTAGGTGCATACTCGTGCCATAACTCATAAGGTGTAATATTTGTACTTTTTTTTATATGTACTCGATTAAGGGTATAAATAGTTGTACTTACAGCTTCTCTCCAGTACTTTTGTGCAACATTCTTCTTGATCATCAATGTCCTTGCACAATCCATGATAGATATGTTCCTTCTCTCTGTTATACCATTATGTGGAGGTGTTCTAGGTGCAAACATCTATCTCTTGATTCCTCTATCATTTCAAAATAGATTGAGCTCATTGGATATGAATTCTCCACCTTGATCAAATCTCAGACACTTCAGGTTCCTACCTGTCTCCTTTTTAAGCTTAGCCAAATACCACTTAAAATTTTGAAAAGCATCAGATTTTTCTTTTAAGAACATTACAATCATCATTCTGATGTAATCATCAGCAAATAGAATAAAATATCTAGCACCACAATAGCTTTGTACACCCATAGGTCCAAAAAGGTCAGTATGAACCAAATCTAAAGCATTCTTAGAAGTAAAAGTATTGCTCTTGAAACTAGACTTTGTCATCTTACCCAATTGACATTGTTTGCACATTACATTCTTAGGTTTCTTCAATCTCGGTAGTCCTCTCACTTTCTTATTTTTACTAATTTCTACCAGATTATCAAAGTTAACATGACATAGCCACTTATGCCATAACCATATATCATCAAGTTGTGCAAGCATACATGTCTCTTTAGATAAGTCTAGATAAAACAAATTACCTCTTGTTTGTTCTCCACTTCCAATTAGTTCACCAGTGGTATCAAATATTTTAGCCTTCATGTGATGAAATTCCACTCGGTATCCATTGCTATTAAGCTATGCAACACTTAGCAGATTATAGTTAAGACCTTCAACCTAATAAGCATTTTCACAAGTGATCTTATCAGTCAGCTTAATCAATCCTTTACCCCTAACAAGACATGGTGCATCATTACCAAATTTAACACTTCTACCTTTGTAATGATCTAAGGTATCAAACTTACTTTTGTCACCAGTCATGTGGTGTGAGAAACCACTTATCATTTTTGTTCACATAGGATACCAATGCAGTTTTCTCATCCTCATCAAACTCATCTTTCATAGCAACATAGACTACTTCAATTTCAAAATCATCACTATCAGTGTTAGTTTATTCTTCAGCAATATAGCAAGATTTCTTACCTTTTCCTTTGTAGTCCTTATACCTTCGGTAACCTTTGTCTTCTCTTTTGTCTTTATGCTTGTTATCTCTTTCCTCATCCTTGTCATCCCTGTCAGGACATCTTGCAGCTATATGACCAACTTTATTACATGAGAAACATATGATAGGGAGTTTACCTTTATACTTTCCTTTTCCCTTCTTCAATCTTCTGGCCATAAGAGATTCAATATCCTCTAATTCTTCATTAGATGTGTCACTTTCACTTTCACTCTCATTGATGCGTCTTTCTTTTTCTTTCTTTGACTTACTTAGAACCATTTGTGACTTAAATGCAGATTCAACATTAGCAACAATGAAGTTATCAAAATTAGAAAGCTCAAAAGTAGTAAGCTTACCAACAAGACTTTCCAAAGTAAGAGTATTATTAGGGTTACATCTAGATTCTTGAATTGCTGAAATTTTGATGGCATAAATAGGATGCAAAGTTCTCAAAACTTTTCCAATAATAGTCTCATCATCAATAGTTCCATTGGCTCCTCTAATAGCGTTTACAACTTCTTTTATTATACCACAATACTGGGCAATATTCTCACCTTCTTGCATTTTAATTTCATCAAATTTACCTCTTAGGATTTCATCTTTTTCCCTTAGTACATTTATGTCACCACCATAGATGTTTGCAAGAGTGTCCCACATTTTCTTTGCATTTGTGCAGTCTTTGATGTCTTCAAATTCTGGATAGCTTAAGGTAGATGCAATCTCCAACATTGCTTGATTGTGCTCTTGTTTAGCTCTCATCTCCTCGGCAGTCAGAGGTGCAACAGGTGTAACATAGTCATGCTCAATGTAATACTTTGATGAATCACCAATACTAGCTAGATGCAGTTTCATCAGACTCTACCATGCAGGGAAGTTCTCCTTATTTAGCTTCGGTACCTCCTTCTTATACATCCTGATCATTTACTTCAAGTACCTTTAAACTTTTTCTTTGTAAGCACCAACAGCTCTGATACCAATTGTTAATATGATTTAGAACAATAGAGAGGGGGGGTGAATCAGTTGTTCTCAGGTCCAGATGTATAAAATAAACTTTTAAACTCTTCAATAAATCTGATCTAATAACCAATAGCTACTCGGTCATTACTGAATACATAACAGAAACATATAATAGTGCAGTCCACTATCCAATAATATTTAACTTGCAAAACATAGAAATGTTCAAACCAAAACATTCACACAAGCATTAACACCAAGATTTATAGTGGAAACCCAATTTGGGAAAAACCACTTTGTAACATGTTACTGATATTTTCACTCTTCTGAAGTGAGCTCTGTGAAAATCCAAGCCTGTCAAAGGTTACAAACACACTGTCAAGTGTGACCCGGTTAAAGGATTTCAACCACTCTGTTAAAAGTGTGCCTTGTTATAGGACTTACATAGATTCCATTAGAAAGCAACCTTGTTCAAAAGATTTATACATATGATTGTTAGGTCAACCTTGATTAAAGGATTTCAAACTGATACAATGGTTAGAAAGTAACAGTAATGTTTGATCTAAAAACATACAACTCACTTTGCAAATATCAGATCCAATTCCATACACATATGTTGGCTTGCTGACTGTGATCCATTTTCATCTCCATCACTGATCTACTTGGAAATCTCTTCAAGCAATCACAACTCCTTCTCCTTCATCCTTTTTTGCTTATACAGTCAATAACAACAACTCCAGCATCCTCTTTATTCAACCTCACACTTAGGTTTCCTTAATACCTCTTCATTTAGGTCGATCTAACTTTTGCCGCTTAATCTCCTCCGTAGATCTTAGGGTTAGGTTAGATTCATCGAATCCTTCCAACTTTATGTTCTTCATCCATCCTTCTAGATACATCTCAAATCTCTTTATGGAATCATAATAAAATGGTTTACAGTGCATTAAATGCTTCCATACAATCAATAAATAAAGTCAACACATTTTACATAATCCAAGAATTCAACTATGTCAGCTAGGAATCTGAATTCTTCCTCAAATGTAAATTACCAACGCTCGGTCAATAATGTGTTCAACTCCTCAGTCTTCACTGGGTAGCCCGGTCACCACTAAAACTATTTCCTTAGCTAATATTGTCTTCCTTGACAATTAACTGATGTTCAGTCAACACTGAATTTACTCGGCATATACTGGCTCGATCGACACTAACATCACTCGGCTTAAACTAGATTTCTTCACTTTTTCTTGATTAATCCTACTTGTTTAGTCTTCCTTCTTTCTTAGATAAGTAATACATTATCTTATCATTATGCCAAATAATCAAGTACTCATTGAAGTATCAAGATAACTCAACCTTTCCTTAGGTGTTATTGTTATCAACCTTTCCCTAATCCTTCTCAACAATCAAATAAATATAGTACTTTCTTAGATAGAAACAGTCTTACCAATTAAGGTTTGACATCAATGACAATACAACAATTGCTTCAATTGCAGTTTCCAACATGGATATGATATATTAATTATCTACTTGAATATATGAAGTACTCTAACTTTGGAATATAAATGTGTGTACATTGAATTTGCATATTACATTAGGACATGCATGTTTTAAATATAAAATCTACTTGAAGTACAACCACATTAAATTAAAATTACATGTACAACTATTATTGAACATTTAAATATAAGTAAGATTCAATCGAACATCTAGGTCTCAATTATATAGCTCACATGTGTCAAATTTACATCATTCATAACTTTCATAAACATGTACAATCAAACATCATTTATGACACTTGAATCAAACACATGTACATATAAATTTAAAACATAACATTCATATATAATCCAACATGTACATGTGTAAATTTAAATTAAACACATATATGTAATGTAATGAAAGTATTGAAAATTTACATTTA
>BSBK01007061.1:907500-952209 GCA_027943335.1 Chamaecyparis obtusa
TTAGGTTCTTGTGTGACTTGATTCCATTATTCATCTACTTTGACATTATTCTTTCAAATACCCTCCTAAGTCTCTTGTTGTAACATGTATAATCTCATCCTCTGGTTGAGTAACCAATAAATGTCCCTTTATTGCATCTTGACTCAAACTTTCCAAAGTCTTTGTTGAATCTTCTTATATAACATTTTCTACCAAAGATTCAAAAATACTTGAATATATAAAGTCTCCCATACCATATCTCATAGGGGTATTAGATTTTTTGAGGTATCAATTACAATTTTTTAAGTGTATAATATAAAATAGTGATCAATGGTAGACCACTAAATTATACATACATTGGAATGCTAAAATATAATCCTTAGGCCAGATCTAATTTGTATAAACCAAGAAGATGAAGGGATAAAAATACAAGATCTAGCTAAAGGAGGGATTTAGGGTATCCCTATGTGGATAGGGAAAATAAGATTACAAGCGATCTATGCTAATGATTAAGGAAATGATTACTATTAAGATACAATAGAAAATCTAAACTAATATGTCAAAGTAGATGCAAGAAAGGGAGATTGGAATGTCTTCACCTAAAAATGTAAGAGGGAGAATGAAATTGAAGACTGATTTTCTGACTATCGAAGCCCCGAAATGTTCTATTACTTGGGATAATAAAACAAAATATATAGTATAATTTAATCTTTTGAAGTGATTTGGTTTTCTTCTTTTCATTTTAACTTCTTTTTATTAATATTTTCTTTAAAATGCACATGTTTTCTAATGATGATTTAGAGCTTAATCAATAGAATGATGGTATGTTCTTTCAATTATGTCATCCAAGAAAGTTTAAATCATAGAAATATTATGAGGCCAAATTCAACCTCTAAGTAATTTTAAGAAATTAACTCCTTATTTTCATAACTTCGTCAAATTTTTTTTTAAATAGATATATTCTTAATATATTATAATTTATTGATTAACTTTTACCAACTAAATTCCCTTAACAATTTAATTAAAAAATGAAATAAATATATAATATAACATAACCTAAAAAACAAAAATATTAGTGTCTAAATATAATCTAATAATTACGATAATAATAATAATAATTTAAAATTACCCTATTTTATTTTATTTTAAGATCCTTCTCAAACCTATTTAAAGCTTGTGGGTCATATTTTCTAGAAGTTCTTAAAGTGGAAGGCATGCATTTCCCCAACTTCTCTAATGTAAGATTCCTCGATGGAAGTGTTGACTTAGTAAAGGTCACATTATTTTCTGACTATCAAAAGTAATAGAACTTCTTCCAACAATATTGTTGGAAATATTCAGGAATTAACCGAGTTACTGAGAGGGGAGGGGTGAATCAGTAACTCCAAATTTTCTTACAATTTTAACATGAAATTTACCTTTTAACCTTTGCATATAGAAAGCATGAAACTTAAAAGCATTCACAATAATGACACATAGATTTGGTTACCCAGAAACCTTCCAAAAGAAAGTAAAACTGGGGTGGGGATGAAACCCACAAAGCTTTAATACTGCAGAATAAAGTTGGCCGGTTAAGGCTTACAATTTGATCACTTCTGATGATCTGCCCTGTTAGGAGCAATAAGGATTGCTAAATCCACCCTGTTAAAGGATTTACAAACATACAATGAAGTATGCACTCGGTAAAGAGATTTTTACAAAGACTGTTAAGTCTACCCGGTTAAAGGATTTAGTACTGATTCACCTGTTAGAATGAAACAGTAGATCTCTGCTTTGCAACTGGATTGCTGATTGAGATTCGCTGATGTACTGATCACCTTCTGTGATGAATTTGTCTTTTCTGTACCTTATACTTCTGAAGCCTTCTGTAATTCACTTATTTCTGCCTTTCTTTTTCTTTCACATATATTCTACTTCATACATTTTTTTTTACATCTTTTTATTTTTACAACATTGTTTATATACAAGTCTCAAACAATTAATTACAATTACAATTACACAGTCGGCTTGACAAATAAACATAAGTGCTACTAAGTCGGCCCAAGTATGGTTACACGGTTCCTTCAAACTGACTCGGTGACTTTCTGATACTCAGCATCCACTGCATTACTCGGCATCGTCATGCACTCGGTAGAAGTGAAGGCACAGTTCATACTGATCACTCGGTAGGTATTGAACTCGGTAAGTACTGGTGACTCGGTAGACATGATGTTACTCGGTTTACATTGTCCTGATCGGTTTGTACTAACTTGCTCGGTTTCCACTGTCTGCTCGGTTTGCACTGTCTGCTCGGTTTGCACTGTCTACTCGGTTTGCACTGTCTGCTCAGTTTGCACTGTCAGCTCGGTTTGCACTGTCTTCTCGGTTTATATCTAGAATGCAAATAAGTGTTGTCACTAGTGGCAATTCTGCTTAATGCCAACAATCTCCCCCTTTGGCATTAGTGACAAAAACACTTATTGGCCAAAATTTATATACACGAATCATGCTGAGTTTTATTTTGATTTTTCAAAATTTGTCTTTGTTATAGGGCTTTATACATTGTCTCCCCCTTTCAATGTGCTAACTGTTTCTTATACAAATCTATAACTGTATACATATCTCTCCTTCTATACATATCTCCCCCTTTTTGACGATAATGCCAAAGGTGCATATACAAGTTATTTACAGAGAGAATCCAAAATTTGATAAGAAATCAGAATGTACCTTCATTATTAGTGCCAGGGTTCTATCCCAACTTTCTTGCAGGATCTTACATGTTTGTATAGCAATTTGGACTTCTGCAGAGAGTTCAATCATGTGATCTGCTATAGAGAACTGATTGTCATGAATCAATGTTCTGGAATGTTCAATGTGCTTATACATTGTATTCATGATGGGAAGGATCATGTGTTGGATGTCTAGCAATGTGGACCGGATCCTTGAGTCTTCTTTCAGTAGATCAGACTGCATATTAGATAGGTGTGAAATTTTCATGTGATGAGCAGAGCTTGAACTTGGTTCAAGTTGCAGCTTCTGTATGCTAATCTTCATATCCTCATCCATTTTATTCATTTTATCTTTAACATCCTTTGTGAACTCGGCAAAATTGCATAGTCTGGCCAAAAGAGAGGTAGCATTCGAATAGATAGATTCTATGTTAGACAAAACTGAAGACAATTCCACTTGGTTAATAGCTATGTGCTGAGCAATGTGCTCAAGCACTTTATTGTTGAATCTCTTCTCGGCTCTTTCAACTAACTTTTCTGTCCGGGATGAGTCCTCATTGTATTTCTCAACTGCTTCTGCTAATTGTAACAAAACATGCTGGGAGGAGTCTACTTTAATGCCTAATGCATCAGACAAAATGTCCTTAGCATCCTTGATGATTTGATACTCCTTGTCTCTCTCCTCTTTAAGCTTCTTTTGTTTTGCTTTCCTTTGGAGGATCTCACCTATATTCTGCATTTGGTCCGCTGAGAGATTTGCAAAATCTAATGTAGGAATCTCTATCTCTTCATCTAGGTCTATATCCTCAACTACATTTTTACCCAAAAATTTTATACTCGGTAGAGCTTTAGGCTTATCTGTACTTAATGCTTTTGTAGTAGTGACAGTAGATAAAGTAGGGCTAGCTATTGATATTGGTATACTTTCTACTGGAGAACTTAAAATATTTACACTTGAAGATTCAAAAGCTGGAAAACTTACTGCTGGAAAACTTGATGGTACAGGAGACTGCAGCTCGGTAGAAGAAATGGTAGCTGCCTCTGATGTTGCTAGGGATGATTGGACAAATGTGGAAGTTGTCACAACCATGCTTGAAGGTGTCTCTGGGCTGGATGTAGAGACTTTCACTGGAGAGGTAGGAAGGGATGCAATGACTTCTGCTGCTATCCTTACAGTATCATCTACCTCAGTGTCTTCTTCTTGTTCATCGCTGTCATCTTCAATATCTTTTATTATTACAGTTTCAATGCTCGGTTGGTGAAGGTGGTATATGTTCTTCCATGTGGCTTTTGCAGCCTTCACAACCGATTCAATATTGTTGATCAAAATCAAACAAGTATTGAACTTCAATGTCATCTTATTTTCATTTTCTTTTAATGCCTTCTTTACTTCATCATTATTCAGGCTCGGCATCAACTGTCTCAGGTTTTGATCAAATATGTCTATCACAGTTTGCCTTGCATTGCTCCATCTCATTTTTATTGGATTCAATAGAATTGCTGGAACCTGTGGGGTAATTTTTTTAGGAGAGTATTTCCACTGTCCCATCTTCTCAACAACAGCATCTTCTATTTCCTTCTGTTCTGCTTCCGATCTGGTTTCATATCTCAAGGATTTTATGTTACTTACTCCAGATCCTGATCCATCTCTAAAGAGTTTGAGCTTTTCTTGAAGGCTTAGAGGATGCCTTTTGAATACTATGTCTTTATCTGCCTTTTCTGCCTTGTCTACCTTGCCTCTTGTATTTCTCCTTGTAAACACAGCAGTGGGAGGCACAGGTGCCTTAGTGATGAAAATTTTTCCTTTCTTCTTTGCAGGTTCTGGTTCCTCTGTTTTCTCATCCTTTTCCTCTTCTTTTTCATCTATTTCTTCTTTATCCTCGGTTATCATTTGCATTTTGGCTATCCTCTTCTTTCCTTTGTTTACCGCCTGTGGAAGCTTTATGCTTAGTTCAATTCTCACCTTAGCTTCATCATATGTTCCAAAATATGGGGCTTTGGGATTGACAGGCTGATTTAGAAGAGCTTCAATGATATTCTTGGTTTCATCAATATTTACCTCATAAGGAAGAGGTTTTACATATACAGTTCTCGGTTTAACTGCTTGAATATACACATTATCACAATCTACCATAAAACAGATGTCATCTTTGTAATCTTCCACCAACTTCTGTGGAATCTGGAATCTGTCATTCATTTTCTCTTTGAAAGACTCAAAATAATTATCCATGATGCTTTCAAATTTTTCACCCATTTCTGCGATGTATTCATTTATTTCATAGAGTACTGGCACATCTTTTCTCCATACAACTTTTCCTTTAGAAGGGAAGAATTTCTGAACATAGAAGAATAAACAGACCAACAAGGATCCAAACTTACATGGATTGTTTTTGGAAGTTTTGATGCTTTCCATGTTCTTGTTAAACTGTTTCAACAATAAGTCTGCTAGGTCAAATGTTAAGTTGTTTTTGACCACTTTGTATGCTAGGTCAATAGCTTCACAGGAGACACTGTTCTGTCGACTAGAACTGTAAATCTTGTGGGCAATGATATGTGTACCAAACTTCAGTTCAGTGTCGGTAATGCTACTAACTTTCATGCCTCTACCATCCCACTCGGCTAGGGTTTTCTTCTCTAGTTCCGTCCGACCTAGGGTTTTGGTAGTTTTAGCTTTGTTCAACATGGGAAGACCGGTGACTTGTTGAATCATTTTCTTTGTGATCTCAATAGGTTGCTCAAGCCAAATCTTGCCATCGTGTACTCGGCTAAGAATGTACCTAACCCATTTATCTCGAAAGTTTCGAGGAAGATGTGCAATGTGAACTAAACCCTTATCTTCCAGATGTTTGTGCTCGGGTTTCAAAATACCATCCACACATAGTTCCTCACGCACAATGTCTAGTTCTAGGTTTCCCATTTCATGAATTGAATAGTTAAAATGATTGCGGATATCATTAATAAGCAGTACCTTAGGAGGAATCTGAGATTGAGCTCCGTTCGGATCTAGGGCTACTGCAATTGCGGGCACGATCTTAAAATCTGGTGCTTTCCACTCCCCTTGAACTAACATATCAGATCCTTTCTTCGCTGAAGTGCTGGATGATGCCATGGTAGCGCATAGAAAATTCCTTTCGCAAAAGTATTAAATCGTCGAGTTGCTCTTGAAATTTTCTGCTCTCAAAGTGCTAAAGATTCGCGGTGAAGAATGAGTTCGATTACTTGCTTTTTGTTTACAATACTGTCATTAATGCTCATTTCAAATTAGGGTAGGAATTCTGACAGACTGTCACCCACTAAGAATTAATTGCTCGGAAAAGACTTCGCAACTCAGTGAACTCGAGAATTCATAATGCTCCGACCTCGCTCGGTAAAGATAGGTACCGACCTTGCTCGGTGAAGACTATACCGACCTTGCTCGGTGAAGACTATACCGACCTTCCTGTGATCTCACTGCATCTTGCATGCTGATTTAGACTTTTCTTTTAATTTCGGTTCTGGAACTGCTTGAGATTGGTCTATTAGAATACAGTTCCAGTGCTTTCTTGGAAATTTAGTTTGAGTCGGTAGAGCCATCCATTCCATTACTTGGACTGGATTGCTCGGTAGCTTTAGGAATCCATTTTTGTCTCACCTGTTTCCTGACCTTAGTTGCTTCATTCTTCTTTCCTTCTTCAATTTCACTAGCATTCATGCAGTTTCTGGCTATGTGACCGAGTTTAGTGCATTTGAAACATCTTACGGTAGTATCTCTTTTCCTTAGATGATGTTTTATGCAATTCATGCCAATGTGTCCATATTCTCCACAGTAATGACATCTACACCAGGTGTTGTAATCCCATCCAAACATTGCTTTCACAATTTGTTCTGCTGGATTAAATGTCTTGGATCTGCACTCGGATGCCTTGTGACCTTGTTTGTTGCATTTGTGACAATTACCTCTGAATCCAGGTTTTTCCCTGCATTTATTTGCTTTGTGACCAGGTTGATTGCAGCTATAACATTTTCCATTGAATTTTGCTTTTTCATTGTTCCAACATTTATTTGAAGTATGTCCTATTTTACCACAATGATTACAAGTAGGTTTTTGATTTCTTTGAGTACCTTGCTTAGAGGATTCGCCTTCTTCTTTGTATCCAAGTCCTGCTTTTCCTTTTTGCCTATGAAGATTTCGTTCATACAGCTGATTCAAGTCTTCTTGACTTTTCAGCATTCCTTCATTGATTTGTTTTTCAGCGTTTAGGTCATCCATCAATCTTAGATTGGTTTCCTTTTCAGATCTTAGTTCTTCTCTTGTGTTTTCTATTTCTGATCTTAGATTTAGAATTTCTTCATTTGTATGAGAGATCTGATCAATTAGATTTTCTAGCTGAAGGGTTTTGTTTTGGACTTCAATGTTTCTTCCATCTAATTCATCTTTCAACTTGTTTCTCTGTTCCAAGATCTCACAGAATCTTGTAGAGTGTAGATCTTGTTCTCTTTTCAATTTTCTCACTTCTTCCTGCAGAGACCCATTCTTTTCTAGGAGTTCTTTGATAGCATTGTTTGCTTCATCTGAGTTATTTGAGGGAAGAAGATCTTCAATCTTTTCTTCAATGTAATTCTGATCATTCATCTGATTTGCAAGTTCCTTCCTTCTTCTTAGGGATTGGGAAAGATGTTCTTTTGCTTCTTTGAGTTTAGCTATGGCCATTTCCAGATCTAGCTTTTTATTTTCAATCACCTTATTCAGTTTGAATACCTCCATTGTCCTGGATCTTTGCTCAAGCTAGTTAAGCTTTGTCTTGAGAACCAATGCAACTCTGATACCAATTGTTGGAAATATTCAAGAATTAACCGAGTTACTGAGAGGGGAGGGGTGAATCAGTAACTCCAAATTTTCTTACAATTTTAACATGAAATTTACCTTTTAACCTTTGCATACAGAAAGCATGAAACTTAAAAGCATTCACAATAATGACACATAGATTTGGTTACCCAGAAACCTTCCAAAAGAAAGTAAAACTGGGGTGGGGATGAAACCCACAAAGCTTTAATACTGCAGAATAAAGTTGGCCAGTTAAGGCTTACAATTTGATCACTTCTGATGATCTGCCCTGTTAGGAGCAATAAGGATTGCTAAATCCACCCTGTTAAAGGATTTACAAACATACAATGAAGTATGCACTCGGTAAAGAGATTTTTACAAAGACTGTTAAGTCTACCCGGTTAAAGGATTTAGTACTGATTCACCTGTTAGAATGAAACAGGAGATCTCTGCTTTGCAACTGGATTGCTGATTGAGATTCGCTGATGTACTGATCACCTTCTGTGATGAATTTGTCTTTTCTGTACCTTATACTTCTGAAGCCTTTTGTAATTCGCTTATTTCTGCCTTTCTTTTTCTTTCACATATATTCTACTTCATACATTTTTTTTTACATCTTTTTATTTTTACAACATTGTTTATATACAAGTCTCAAACAATTAATTACAATTACAATTACACAATCGGCTTGACAAATAAACATAAGTGCTACTAAGTCGGCCCAAGTATGGTTACACGGTTCCTTCAAACTGACTCGGTGACTTTCTGATACTCGGCGTCCACTGCATTACTCGGCATCGTCATGCACTCGGTAGAAGTGAAGGCACGGTTCATACTGATCACTCGGTAGGTATTGAACTCGGTAAGTACTGGTGACTCGGTAGACATGATGTTACTCGGTTTACATTGTCCTGATCGGTTTGTACTAACTTGCTCGGTTTGCACTGTCTGCTCGGTTTGCACTGTCTGCTCGGTTTGCACTGTCTGCTCGGTTTGTACTTTCTACTCGGTTTGCACTGTCTGCTCGGTTTGCACTGTCTGCTCAGTTTGCACTGTCTGCTCGGTTTATATCCAGAATGCAAATAAGTGTTGTCACTAGTGGCAATTCTGCTTAATGCCAACATATATGTTGCCTTATCATCACCAAATCTAATAGGACCACAATCATATTTTTCAAGTGTTAAAAATTTTCTTTTATCACTAATCATATAATTAGAACAACCACTATCAATCAACCATTCGTTATTGTTTCTTCTAACATATAAAGTAGTCTCATTATTATCATCAGAGTCTAGAAAAATATAAGAAATATCAATTCTGGGTTTTTCTTCTTTAGCATAAAATAAGTAGTTTTCTTGATCTGATTCATCATCTGATATACTACAGCATCTTCATTAACTTAGTAAGCCTTCTTATTGAACTTCTTAAACTTTTTTTGGTTAGCCTTTTCTATACATCTAGTAGCTAAATGATCGATCTTTCCACATCTAAAGAATTTAAGAGGTAACATACCTCTATATTTTCCAGTGCCTTTCTTCAACTTTCTTGTATATTTTTCTTTCATTTCATATGAATCATCATCATCCATATATTCCTCTATCTTTATGACTTTAAATATTGTCTTAGACCTTCTCCTCTCTTTTCCAAATTTCCTCAGCTCAACCATGGTCAGGGTGCCAAACAACTGTTCTATGCTAAACTTTTTCAAATCATAAAATTCCTCTATAGCCAATATCTTGCTACTATATCTCTCTAGTAAAGTCATCAAGATATTCTTCATAGCATCTTCATCATTGATATTTCCACCTTGACTTTTGACTTCATTCACTGCATTTTCAACTCTCTGAAAATAACTTTGATATCCTCTCCTTCCATTTTTGGGTTCTCATAATGATGCTTAGCTATTAGTTTCTTAGACAACTTGACTCTATCATTTCCTTCATAGATCTCTTTCATTTTTTTCCAAACTTCATAGGCAATCTTCAACTTTAGCTAACTCGATTTTTTATAAAGAACTGAAAATTACATGCCTTTATTTCTCATTATCCTCATAGACTGAAATTTCATCTTGATTATTAGGGCCATTCTAAGGTGAAACATACAATGTCTCCACATTTTTCCAAGTAGTATAACCAATAAAAATCATGCATCCTATCATCTTATCTTTCCAAGTACTATAATTAGATCCATCAAACATAGTAATTTTCAATTTGTGTGGCATCAAATCTACCTCAAGCGATTAAGATCTCTCCAAGGAACCAAATATTTGATACCAATTGTTGAACAGACCAAATAATTGAGAGCGAGAGTGAATCAGTTATTATCAAACAATATCCTTAATTTATTAATATAGTGAATACTTAAACTAATTGGAAACTTATAATAGATATGAGCATGAAAGCACAAGAATATCAACACAATGAACACTAGAATTTACACGGAAACCCAAGATTGGAATAACCATGGAGAAGGTATTTCTCATGAAAATAACACCAATTAAGGTAAATTTTACAAGGGCTCACTATCGGTTGGCTCACTGTCAATTAGGCTAACTACCCTAAGAAATAAAAGAGGCTCACTACAAGAATATAGGAAATGAAAAAATAAATCCACCACTGAAGTCATCATCACTAATAATCAGCAACACATAAATGATATAGAAGACAACTACTAGTTGTACCAACTCGCATATACATCAATGCATAAATCTTTCTCATGTCATATTTGTGATCACTTTGCATATTACTCACATACAAGTGTATGTTGTGGTCCATCATCAAAGAGAATTATCAATCTCTTATATCAACCCATGCCAATGACTAGGTCAGCCTAATGCAATTTGAAATAGGTCACACCAAAATCATTCCCGCGGTGGTAAGGAATGAAATGTGGACCACCTCACTCAATATGACATGCCTCGCTCATAACAACATACTACACCATCACCGAGATCTTTGGTACCAATGAATAGGATCTATCTATTACATTGCAAATACATTTACCAAAGCACAATGACCACTTTCAAAAAAGGACCGGGCCCAAATAAATAAACCACACTATGTTACAAGATAAATGGGACCAACATCGACACTGCTATTTAGATAAATATTTACAGAACAGCATCCAGAGCACACTTCTATCAAATCACCAAAACATCCAATCCAAATCTATGCATAGAATATGTTGACATCAATGTCAACCATTAATGACAACAACAAATGGTATCATCAACTTCACATTCTAACACTTCTTTCTCCCCTAATCTTTGGATCTTATAATTTCTTGAACTTCATCAAATTTCATTGATCACCAAGCTCATATCATCATTGTCTATCTATGTCTATGTCACTATCTTTGTGTCTCTCAACATATAAACCTATCACTCCTCCTCTTCCCCTCTCTCCCCTTTTATCTATCTTAGTTTCTCCTCTCTCCCCAAGATCTAACCCTATCTATCTTTCCCTTTACTCTCTATAACCCCTCTCTTCTCTTACTACTTCACACACATTCTCTCTTCTCTATCTAACATGTCTCTCCCTTTCTCCACCTACCTCTCTCCTTCCCTCTCTACTTATTTATGTCTACTCTTTCCATGTCCCTACATACCACCCCTTTATTTTTCCCTACCTATATTTTCTACATACCTCTCCCTCCCTTTCTCTTTCTCTCCCATGTGTCCATGTTATCTCTCCACTTATCTCTTTCTCACCCTTTCCCTATGTATGTATCTTTGTCTCCCCTCATTGTCTCTTTACCTACCTCTACCTACCTATATAGAGTGAGTTATAAGAAAGGTAAAAGACATTTTTTAAATTTTACTGATACTTAAATTTTCTATATTTTATTTATATAACTTGATGAAAAAATCCAAGGGGAAGATAAAGGGATTAACATATATGTGTACGTGTTTTGTAGAACTAAAAATGCAAGCATGGGCCTTTTTTTATAACTTAAAATCAACAAAACGCGTATGTGTTATGCTTATTTAGCATAACATGTTTTTTAATGTTAAAAACACGAGCATGTTTTTTATTTAGAAATATTTGTGTTATGGGTTTGGTTTTTTGAGCCCTAACATATATGTGGTCTTTGAAATAATAAAAAACATACATGTTTTGCTTATTTTGGGCTTTTTTTTACATGTAGCCAATTTTTTATATTTGTGCACATACCCTTGTGAAGTTTGTAGATAGTGGTGAGATCTACTATTATTGATTTAATTATATTATGATAATGAGGAGATGATTATAAATCCTTTAATCTTGATGTAATGATTATAAATGAATAATTATAATTTTCCAAAAGCCTCTAGTATATAATTATTCTTAACACTTCATTGTATGCATACACATGTTTATAAACTATGTGATTAAAAGTCTTTCAATAGACCGTCCATCAATGACTATGGCAAGATCACTTTTGTACTCATTGTGATCACCTCTACAATTATGAATACAATATTAAACAATACCACTATTGAATTTTCAAGAGTTATAGAAGATAATAATGTAATTGATTGGTGAATTGATCTCTGACATTTGAAAATAAATTTCTTCATCAAAATCAAAACTAAATATATACATATTTATTTGATAAAACTCAAAAGGTACAACATAAGACAACTTATGATTATCTAACAAGGAGATAATCTATAATTTATAATTGAAGAGTATCCTAGATCAACTCCTTGCAAACATGTTAACTAACTTGATAGATAATTGGAATTTCTTAACAACAAACTTACATTGGCATATCTACAATTTCTATCTCATAGAAGGGGGTCCCTTCTTTTCACAAAGGGGAAACACTTTTCAAACCAAACTTACACTACACTCTCTATAGGAATTTATTCTCAAGATGCTCTCATATCCTTGGGTACTCCAATTGTGGATTCACATTCAATCTAACTCTAATACAATAATTTAAATCTCAAGATGTAATATAAGACTCAAACTTACAATCTATCAATAAGAAGATTTACACATTTATAATTCAAGAGGAGCACAACAACTCTATAAAATCTGATAATTAATTTGAAAACTAATTTGAATTATTTGACAACAAACTAACATTAACACATCTACAATTTAAACTAACACTTATTTACCATGTACATAATTCTATCATTTACTATTTTAACATTATTTTATTTACATTTCTAACACTAACCACCCTTAAATCTGAGTTAAAGATTTTATTTTCCTTAAATAGTTTGCACTTCAAATAAATTGCATAGAGTACTACCTAAAGGATAGACAAATTTCCATTCACCTTTCATCTTGCCCACATCAAATGAGCACATTAAAGAAAATCCACTATAACTTGAATTGCTCTCTCTTTACTTACTTTACTTGCTTGTTACTTAACATGGTATGGAAACAAAATGATTGAATATCAGTGCCACCACACAATGAATTCTAGCTTCATGGGTCACTCCCTTTGGATGCTTGACACCTTACACATTGTCTTTCCCTTGTCAACAAAGGCTTTCTTTTTATATAAGAAAAGGCAGAAGTGATGGGCACTCAAGAAATTGCACCACCCAAAGTAGTTCTTAAAATCTCTATTATTTTCTAGGTCAGAATCATGACCAGTAAGCTTGATGACAACCCCACCATTTTAATGGCGTGAAATCCTTCCACACTGGATTGTCATGTTATTGGAATCAAATAACATGTGAATAGAGGTTGGTTTTGGAAGAAAAAAATCATCTTTACAGCGTGTCTGGTGTGATGTGAATAAGTATGATTGATGCACGCAAATAATTTGGCTGTAAAATCACTGAAAACCCCACCATTTCAAACGTCTTGGCTGTAAAATCACTTAAAAAACCACCATTTTAAAGGTCTTATTGAGCTCGATTTCATGCATAAAATCACTTCTTGTGGGGGTTGCCCAAAACGGAAAATGGAAGACACATAAGATATGCTGTCTACTATGGTGGATCTCTGTCTCTAATCTATCCAGAGTTTGCTTTTAACTTTACCTTATGCTCATATATTTAGAAGTGGTATATGTTTGATTGGACATTTGTTGTTTTGATAAGATAAAGTGATTTACGAAGTAAACTAAAAGTGTGTTGTGTTGTTAAGAGGGGAAGTGTATTAGTAGTTGTTATAGCTAATTTCGTACATCAACAGTATTTTAACTGTTTATAGCTATTTTTTTGGCTTTTAGGTAGTGATGATGGATGTTGTGAGTTTTGTTATGCATGCACGGGTCAAAAAGAGGTCATTTCACAGTAGTCCAATACCCACTTAAAGCACTACAACCACCTCAAAAATTGTCAATACTTATGCGCAAATGTTCCAATAGTCATTCAAAAATTATCAATACTTATGCACAAATGTCTTAGTAGTGGTTAAATAGTGGGTGGCTATTGGTGACTGATATATTTATTAATCAGCTTTTAGAAACCATTTCTTTTATTTAAAGGTGAACGGTAATTGGTGCTCTTTCTCTATGATATATAATTTAAATTAATTACCATGGCGTAACTAGTACTCTTTCCCTAGTAATTACAAGGTCATGATATCATAAAGGATGATATCATGATTGTATTCCACATGATTTTTAGCCGAAGAAATTTTAGCCTAAAAACTCATATTTTTATATCGAATAGCTTAAAGTTATTTTTATCTATTTATATAATTGAAAGTAGTTTAAGTTGAAAATAATTTATTTTATTTTTTTCACAAAATAATATACTAAACTAATAAAATAACATATTTTCATTAAACTTTGTCACCATTAATATAATAATATATTTTGAGATAGATAAATAATTTACTAAAAATTGCAAACAAAAATATGAAATATAATTATCTAAAATTTTTAAACTTTAGAGCATATAGATAATAAAGGTATGTACTATTGTTTTGAAACAATTATGTGATGTTATGAAAAGATCTTGAAATAACATGCATACATATATAATATATATAGAATTGAATATCACTTTAGAAAATTAATTCACAATATTCAAATTCTTATTGTATTGTAATAAATTATGATTTAGATAATTATATATTAGATTTTGAAGGCTTTGTTTTTTTTTTAAAATGAGGTAATTTATTTTAAATATAGTTGTTGTGTTACTAAAATTTGTATTTTTATTTGTACTTTTTACTCATATTACTAGTGTGAATCTAGTTTGATTGCATTGTATTTGTTATCAAATGTGTAATAGCTTGTTAGATTTGTGGGAGGAGATGTTGTATTAATTTTCTTTTAAGTGGAATCTTTATAAAGGGTCAACTTGTTTTCAAAATACATAGAATGATTGGCACATCATTTTTTGATTGAAAATCTTCTTTTTAATATAAATCTATATGACTTGATTCTGGATATGGTTGTGATTGTTAGTCCGTGTCTCTCCATTTTTCCAAGATCAATTGTCATTTTTTTAGTGTTGGGTCTTCCAACTTGTGTATGAATATAACATATGCCATTGTCAAGGGTATCTGTCTTTAGCATCTGAGAGACACAGGAACTATTGGTATACTTTTGGGATCATCTAGGTCCCAAGGAAAACCACTATAATTATCAATCATTGACATAACATACATTAGAACATTGGGTAATTTAAAATCAAGGCTATAAATTATTTCAATTACTTTGTGTAGAGCTCCCATTTACAAGCCTTTTTTCTGTCCATATGTTGGTCATGAGCATTATGCATTGACCCCTACAAATAAGTACTTATTTATTGAGTTTTTTGGAATTACTTTCAATTTCTATTACACTCTTGGTGCTTGTCACAGTACTCAATGCAATTGGATGATTCAACAACTTTAGCATTTTTTTGATATGTAACTTCACTTAGTCATTGGTCGCAAATAACTACATTGAATTGCAAATTGCTCCTTTTCACTTGGTGTAAGTTGGTTGTTTGTGCACATCATTGAGAGTTTCCAATCTTCTTGTATGTGTTATGCATTTTGTATGTTCTACAACATTTGGCGAAATTGTGTACGTATTGTAGATTCACCTTGTTGGTATAACATTTTTTCTGACATGATGGCTTTCTTGAGTTGATCCCATAATGTTTTTTTACCTCAATGTGATGTGTAGATAGGCTTCTCCATCACAGTTAGTAGTTGTTGAAGGTCACCAACTAATATTATGGTGAGTCCACTGAAGCACAAATGTTGACTGCAGGGAAATGCCTCACACAGTCTACTATCTATTTTTAGTAGTAGCTTTGGCCCTATGAAGCTCATTTCATCAATGAAGATGTATATATTATGTGCTTCAACTCTTTTTGGAATTCTACCAATGCTTCTCCTTGCAATGGTTTCATTTCTCTAATAGAAATCTCGAGCAATGAATGTATAATTGATGCATGTATCTTGAATGCAGTTACACTCCTATAGGAGCTAGTGTGAGCAGCTAAATTTTTTGTGGCATCTTACTTTTTCTCATGCATATTTTATGCAAGCAATTAAGTAGGATTTACATATACCTAGTGTTCTTTGAATAATCATGTGCAATATTTAGTAGAGGGACATTCGCTATTGTTTTGATTACGTAAAAATAGGTTTTGAAAGGACCCGAAACCTTTTACATCGAGATTATAGAATAAGCATTAAAAGCCCATCAAAAACAATGCAACAACACAGTTCAAAAAAACACCAAAAACTAATAAGTCCTCCCAAAAAAGAAAAAAGAGGATAGCAAGAAACAATAGGATAGCAAAAAGACAACTAGATAGTCTTCATAAGTACAGCCGCCTGATCAGCCAGCATCTACATATTTGTTGAGGACACCTTTAGCTCCTCCAAATATTTATTCTTATTGGCCTCCAACTTTTTAAAGCTCGCACCGGTCCTCTTACTGGGCCCTTGTCCCTCCTTAACCTCCTTTGGCGCATGCTCCCCTTTACCCTGTTCCAACTTGTCCACAAGGATTCTGACATGCTCAGTCAAGGCCTTAAGAATGGAAAAGCTCTGCTCAACAATATTTCCAATAATCTTCTCCAGGCGCACAATAATGCTCTCCATTTTATCCATCCTTATCAGCAAATTCCCTCCCTTAGAAGAAGTATTTGCCTCTTTCATTTTGTCCTCCATAAGTTAGACCTTCTTCATTAGGATCATAATCCCCTCTGCACTGACAATAATCTCCCTCAAATCTTCAATACTCTGTCCCATAGTCTTATCACCCAAATTCATCTTACTGAGAGCCCCAACCTCTTGTTGAATGTTCTGAATTTGGTTTTTCATCGTATTAATATCACTTTTCATTGTGCTAAGGTTATTGAAAAAATTAGTACAACCCAGGTTATCATAGACATTATTCACACAAGCATTATCCTCCTTAAAACTCCCCTTCCTCCATATGGCATAGTTAGCTTTGTCCTTCTCAATAGTGGTCACCTCCTAGACAATATCCTACAAGATATTCTCCTCCACAAGCACAGTGTTATCAAAGTTATCAGACACCCCCATATTGGGCTCCTTAATACTGGATTTCTCAAATAGCTTGTCCTATTTTTCCCTAACATTCTCTTGAATAGAAGAGTCATCATCGGTGGAAATAACAACCCTCTTACCCATATTCTTTTTCTTGTTCTTGGCTCTGGTGTGGCTCCCAATAGTCTCCATATCTTTTTTACCCTTCCCCTTAGCATTGTCATCCCTACTTTCCTCATCCTCGATCTCCATTTCCGTAACAGAGTCTTCAATATTTGCCTTCCTTTTTTTATTCTTGGATGAGGAGCCATGGAGGTTGGAAGACTTTCTGGGTTGAACAGATTCAACCTCATCATCTTCAATCTCCTCCAGTACATAAGCCTCCTCAAATTCGCTATTGTTTGTAATTATTGTGAGTGCTATTTTTTTCTTTGTTGACAATGTATAGCTTAGAATGTCAAATTTAGATGGCATGTTTTCATACTTGTTGCATGTTTTATGAGCATGTTAATGAATTGTCTTGCAGTATTATATAAATGTTGTGGTAGGGTAAGTGCACCAAGAGAGGGATCAAAAAGGGGTTTTCAAATGCCACTTTTTTCTTAAAATTAGCAAACTTGAACTTCAATGAGAAAATCAAGATAGTTACACTCAAAATTTGAAGATACTTGACAAGAACAAGAGTTTAAGTGCTCCAAATCTACTTTCTAAAAACTAATTCATTTTGAAAATGGTGAATATTCAGGGTTTCAAAAATGGAGAGCATATAAGGTGGTCTTTTTTTTTAAAAAAAATATAGCATATGATTTAGTGTGCTCCCCCTAAAATGTCAAATTTTATTGAGAATTTTTAAAATCACTTTGGTGAGAATTTAGCTAACACCATTTAGTTTATCTCAAAAAAATTGGCTACTTTTTATGAATATGTGATTTTTTACTATTTTTTGAAGTTGACACATCTTGAAAAATAGAAATTTGAGTGTGACCCCCATAAAATTTTTTAAAACTAATCAAAAATCAAATTTTCTCTTTTCTTAGGTATCTAGAATGGAGTCTAGTTTCTAAAAATGTAATGTGTTTTAAAATTTGATGAACAATAAAAAATCTATGCCTAAAATACCACATGTTGGTTTTTGCCAAAAAAATGGACACACTAACAAAAGAAATTAGAGATGAAAAGTTTAACATAGTCAAAATATGGGGAAAAAATGATATTAGTAAATAGCTAACAAAGAACTTAACAACATAGTGGCTTTTATTTTTTCACAATGAAACATGTGCAAACTTGATAGAGAACATGACCAAAATATGAGAAATCTTTTCATGTTTTTCATAAAAAAACACATGTCAAGCCTAAAAGGGACATCCAAGCCTTTAGGTTGGATGCCTCATGCAAATCCAAGGCATAGGCTTGGTATTTCACAATGCAAACTATTTGGCACATGCCAAATTTTTAAAATGCATTTTTGAAGTTGGCACACGCCAAATGAAACATGTGTGAAATGTAAAAATGCAAAAAAATTTCTCAACTCGAGTCAAAATCCCTCTTCTACTAAGAATATATACATGAAATATAACATCTAAGTATAAGTCATATTTTAATATTTTTTTTCCTTTCTTATATTTTAAGTTATATTTCTTGTATATGTTGTCACGATATTTGAGAGTGGTTTCAAATCTCTAGAAACTTTATAATGTAGATTCTAGGTTGTTGAAGATCATATAAATTTTCAGATAGCCAGATATTAGTAATCAACATGCTCCTATCAGTGTTCTCTCTATATCACTCTCTTTATCCCTCCCAAAATCTAACCTATCTATCTCAATCTCTTCTCTCTCTTGCCTCTCTCCCATCTCTAGGTCTCTACCACCCTCTGTACCTTATCTTATCTCTTGAGGTTTCATTTCCCACAATGATACTACTCTATATGTCTCTCTCCCTCTCCCTCTATTATCTCTTACACCGCTATCCCCCTCCCTAGGTATCTCCCTCCATTTCTTCCTCTCTCCCTCTCTATCCACTTTCCTTAGTATAATGGGATTTTTTTATCATGCAACATTCTTTTCTTATATGGAATTTTTCATTTTGATTCAGGATTGTCTCTTATGAAAGAGCTATGTATTCTTGATCACAACCTCTTCCTTATTTGTAAAATTATTTTCATCCTAAAAAAATCCCTCACTTGGGAGCTTAAAGAGTTTCATTCGTCATCAAGAATTCCATTTACTAATAGGGGGATATAAGGGTGTATTCTTGTTCTCCTCCCCTCTTCTCTTGAAGATGTATTCTTTTCTCAATAACTCCTCTTGAAAGTAGATGTATTATAGCCAATATATCATTATTTTAAGGGTCTCTTCCCACTTTCAGATATGCTTCCATAATTATCTATTTGTTGGCTAATAAGGTATCTCACTCTTTTCAAAGGTTTTTGCTATACATTTTTATTTTAAAGATGTCTCCTTATTGTTAGAAGTAAGTATCTTTGTTCTGTTTTCCTTATGATGCAGCCATATTCCTATGTTTCCATCATAAGGAGGGGGAATATATGCAGTCTCCTTGTATATTTTGCAACCTTATTGATCCCTAAGGAGACTATGATTTTCTTAGGACTAATTGCCCTTTTCTTTTATCACTTTTTTGGATCCACGTGGAGATAATGATTTTTGTAATACTAATCTTTTAATCCACCCCTTTGCACAAAAATTTTTAAGCCTCCCATGTGCACAAAAAAAATTCAAGTTTCCCATGTGCACAAATATTTTCAAGCCGCCCTATGCATAAATATTTTAAAGCTACCCTATGCACAAAATTTTCAAGGTGGAAGTGACTAGCATAATGAAACTTGCTAGAGAATTAACTCTCTCTCTCTCTCTCTCTCTCTCTCTCTCTGTGGGATGACTAGAACTAGCATAACATAGCTTTCTCCCCTTTCTACTCTTTCTTTTGTTTCCTCTTTCATAGCTCACCTAGCATAATATAGCTTTCTAGACTGTTGGATTCATGGTCTCTCCCTTCCTTTCCATGCTCTCATAGTTGTTCTAGTGGGTTAGATCATGAAGTGTTTTTTTATCCTTGGCATATGCTCTTTCCCTTTCCATGTACCATATGTGCTCTTGCAATGTCTTTTTAAGTATGATGCTAGTGGTTGAGATGTTTTCTTGATCGAGGTATCTTCTACTAGTTGATTTGAAAGTTTTTTTTAGTACAAACCTCTTTTGTTTGTATTTTTCCTTTTGTTGTTTTTTTTATTTTTATGCCCTTATGCATGGTTGTTTGAGTTGAGATCCTTTGTTTTGGGGCTTGTATCCTTTAACTTAGTTATTTCTTATCTCTTTACCATGATCATCTCTCTCTCTTTCTCTTCTCTCTCTATTTTTTACCATGAACATGTTGTTGTCGAGGATCATAATCCCACTAAAGTGGGGGATAAATGTACTTTCCTAAATTGTAAGAAATTAATTAGTGTACAATTGTTGGATTATGTAGCACTTACCTTAGTTTATTTTGTATATTAGGGCCTCATATAGATCTTAATAAATTCAAATATAGGTCCTTTATCATTTCAATCTCATTCAAAATTGAGGTAAGCCCTTATTTCTAAGTGTGCTCCTCTATTTTTCCTCCAATCCCATTATTCATTTGGTCACCTAGGTCCTATACTACCATGTATGGCCTTCATGTTTTTTTCTAAGCTTTAAATTAGTTGTGCTTTGTAATATAACATCCACCCCATCTCCCCGACACCCAATTCAAATTCCATCCCATTTTCCTAGGAACATAATGCTAGAAACATTATGTTACCCCATAAAATGGTCCAAGTTTGGACTAGGGACTCATGTCGATATTTTGGTTAGAAATTAGGTCTTTTGGTTGGTCTAGATTAATTTAAAGTCCCAAAGTGTGTAATATTTATATAAACACCCTACTTCTCATTTTGACATCAAGTATCCAAGATACACAAGCAATAATCAACATTCATGATTAAGCATTTGTGTCCATTATCAAGGAAATAATTCAAGATCTAGACTTATTATCAAGAATTAAAGGTGTTTGTCTCTATGTATATAGCTTCTTTCCCTCATTGAAGGCCTGGGAAAAGGATTTTTCTATCAAGGAAGGAGATACACATATCTATGCATTCAAGTCTTCTTTATTCTCTCTCAATCAAGAATTTTGGAAAAATACAACATATTTGTCTTTTATGATTTCATTTTGGGTTTTTATGTTAATTAAAATATATTGCATCAACGCATTTGATTACATTCAAATAGGTATTTATGTTTCCAAGGTATGACATACTTCATTTCTCATATCTAGCCTCTATTATATGACAACACACTTTCATTTCTTTTATTTCATTTCAAGGTTGATTCCAAGTAGGGGTTTGACTAATGAAAACTTGTTTATCCAACCTTCTTCCCTATTTTTCTATGTTCAATAATAGGTAGTGCAGTTGTTCGAGGTATTTCAGGAAGTTTAGAATCAAATAGAGCAACCATGAAAGTTTTAGCCCAAAACACAACGAACAAAATGCTAGAAATTTTTTGTACCCAATAACAAAACTCCTAGGGAATTTTGTTCCCTGTAGATATATCTCAAATTCATATCACATGTCAATTTATCTTGTTACTTCCCATTTTAATTCATTTCTAGTTTCTTGTTGTTTTCTACCAGTCTGCATCTCCCAAAATTATTTACATTTACGTGTTTAGCCTCCACCTCTGCATTATCACATCATTTTCCATCAAATTCAACTTTCCATATTCATTATTGTGAAGGATCATTGACCCATTAAGCACTTAGTTACAACCTAAGAATATTGGGGAATCTTCATTTTGATTGTGCAATAGGGAAAAGGAGGATAAATCTACTCTCTACTTTACATGCCTTTGGTTATTGTACAATTTTGTCCTTTACATTTTATGAAATATCTTTATTTTGATAAATAGAAGTGATATACTTATTAAGGAAATGGGAAATGATAGAAAAAGGAGAAATAATAATGATGTATATTTAACCCTCATCATTTTCCCCCAGCTCACGGTTTCGCATGTCATCATGCAAAGTATATATAGGATACAAACCGGGTAGAGTGGTCATTTTTTGTAGAGTGTTAGTAATATCATTGACCCAAAGTTTTTGCGTTGCATGTGCCTATTGTTTTTGTTCTTGAATAGGCATATGAGGTTCCTTGTAAGAATTTATCCATTAAAGTTATGATTTTATATAACCAATCTTTTCTACTTGTAAGCTATTAACAAAATGTGCCTCTTGTAATAGAGTATGCAGTGTTTGGTTCTCTGCTATTAATTTGGCCATTGTCTCTAATTACAAACTCCAAATTTCTTCATTTGTCAATTGAGGATCCTCTACCTCAATTTTTTCCCCTACCTCCTAACTCTTAGTCTTGGATGATCAAACATTATCATGCATGTTATCAACCAACTCATCTAACACATTTTCCTCAAGTGTAGTAAGAATAGGATTTTTAGGCAATTCACCAATCCTGTACTTCTCAAATATCTCTTAGTTGACATTAATCCCCTACTCTTCCTAAATTAAATTATAATCTTGTTCTTAAAATAATAACTTTTGTTCATTTTATTCACAAGCATCTTCATTATTAACTTTCCTTGTTTCTTTTTTCTCATCATGAAAATTTTCATCAAGGTTGTCTATTTGTTCATCTAGAACCCCAAATTTGTTTTAAAAATTCTTTCTTACCATATTAAAGAGAGGAGGGGTCATTATCTAGGACTATGACTAAATTCATAATGGGTTCATTTATCTTATCTTTTCCTAAAGTAGTTAAATTTTCCTCTATCACTGGGGAATTAGACATAAGGTTTTCATAATTCATCTCGGGTTTAGACTCACAAGGTTTATGTATGGCTTAATTTTTTGGGGTTTCATTATCTTTATTCTCCTAATTCTTCTCAAATATATTTTAAATTTTTTCTTCTTTTTTATTTTCTAATACCTTGGCCTATACCTCTAAATTTAAGTCATCATCAATATTTTTTTCCTCTAAGTTCTCAATATTACTAGCTATATTAGCCAAATTTTCCAATTGACTCACAGAGAAAGTTTGTCATTTTCGTTTAGCATATTTTCTACAAGAAGTAATGGGTTATTTGGTAAAGGTTGATTCATGATATAATTTCCTTTTACATCCAGAATCATAAACTTTTTTATTTCCTTTTTTACCAATTTAGCTCCTAGTGTTAGCAGTTGAGATTCTAGTTTTAATGAAGGAGGTCAAAATGTGTTTATTGTTGGAGCTCAGGGTTAGTTTAGTTGGTTCTATAGAAACCTTCTCATTTGGGGGATTAGATGGTTCATTAATGGTTTTACCTTTCTCTTTATAAATAGTGTCTTCTTCATTAGTGGTATCATCAATTGAACAATCCTACTCATGAGAGGATTTCCCTTTTTCTGAGGGGTTCCTTTACTAGAAGAATTGGCTTCGTCAAAAAAATTGGGAGTGGTATCCTAGGTAATAAGTGAATCCCAATCACCCAAAGGAGAGAGTTTAGCTAGCTCCCTTTTAACTAACAACTTGATGATTCCATGATGAGCTAAAGAATTCATGTTTCCTTTATAGATTTGTTTTCTCATATGTTGCAAAGAGAAATAAATAAAATATGGAACATTCACAAGCAAACCTCTTTACATATGCAACATAAGGAAAAAATGTCAAGCAAACACATAAACATACCTTCCTTCATAGGTGATGTACTAGATAATAAACTTGGTCACATGCTTCTAATGGTTTATAAGTGAGGATAGCTATGTTCCCTAGCTAGAATCCATTTCAAAAAACTCTTATCTATCCAAAAAATGCTTTTAAATAGGTTTAAGATCCTCTACCTTCTTCAAGCCACCAAGAAAATAATAGTCCCCTATTAACGATAACCCAAAAATCTTAGTAATGGTTTCTACTATGATAAATATGGTTAAACCTTGAACCACTACTTGTTCTTTACAAAATCTTAATGAAAATTTTTGAGCAACCCATTCATCATATCCCTTTAATTTCTTGAAATAATCATCCCAATGTGCCTTTTTAAAAACTTTGTATGGCTCACTATAAATAGGAGCTCACAATTCCTTAAGATATGTGGGTTCATGGAGGGGAAAATGATCTCCTATCATTTCTCAACCATGAATTTTCCTAGAACAAATTTCCAACACCAAAATTGCCTTAGAAAAATATAGAAATAGTTAGTGATAGAGGATTTTTTGGAAAATAGTTTGACACAAAATGAGAAAGAATGAACTAATAAATGGTTTGATAGAAAATAGAAAATAAATAGTGGGTAAATAGTTTTAGCGGATAGATTTAGTTTGTAGGAGGATAATTATGACTATGCATGTGTTGTACAAGGTAATAATAGCTATGGAATATGTGAAGAATGAAAAGGTAGGATGATAAAAAAAATGAAGAACAGTATAAAGTTACTTCCCCTCAACTAAGTAGTTGACTCATCCATGGGGCCTATCACAATTTTTTAAAATAAAATAAATAAGTTAAATAAAAGAAAATGGAAAGGAAAAAAAAAGCTATAATATGCCAATACTAGTGTTTGCATGAAAAAAGTGAATTTGAGGCACAGATCTAAGGTTAGGTAGAAAGTATAGGAATTCATGATCATGATGGATTCACTAGCATGTATGGAAGCAAAGGTGATGTAGTTGAAAAGGGTAGAAATTACCCTATATGAATACAAAAAGAAGGGGGTGTGTGCAAAGTGATTATGAGAAGAGAATCAAACAATAGTACCATAAATAAATTATCCAATATAGGCAATGGAAGCCACTATGGAAGTTGACATGACACAAGATAGTACATCACAATGATATAACAAGTACATGTGAGGATGTTTATATTTAGTGGACAAAGTATTTCCATCCAAAAATAACAATAAGTGGTCGTGACTTCATAGGATGCTAGAATTCCTAGCAAAGAAGGGTTAGGAAGGTGCCTAATCAGAGGATAATAGGAAGAGACAGAAGGAATTGACAATGGTGCAAAAGGTCAACAAGAGAACACCTACATCAAAAGAGGTACGACCTCATTTTTATTTACTTTATTGAATTTTTATTTTTTTATAATGATATTAGGCTACCTCTTTTGCAGTTTTCAACCTAATACTACCTAGAAGCACCAATGACACTAGTTTTCATATCTAGGGTTATTTTTGCAGCTACAATCTACCAAAAATATAGTTTTTAGATAGTAACTAACCAACAATTCCTAAGTTTTTTCATTCTTGGATCTTTTATTGAACCCTTTTTTAATCTTTTAAGGTTGTTGAGAATGCATATGACTTTGACATAAGACATTGAGGTCCTTGATCACAGAAGAGGTAAAGGTTGTCATAAAAAGAAGTCACTTATACAATTTTAGATGATGACCATTAACAAAAAGGATCATTCAATCAAGTTCAACAGTGTGCAACTTGACCACTTCATTATCATAGACAACCTCTATCTCATAAGGGCCTAGACATCGAGTATGAAACTTACCCTTAGAATTTTGAAACTTGGAATCATAGAGTAGCACCCTATCACCTAGGTGAAATGATTTTTGTTGAATGAAATAATCATGCAAAAGAGTATTTTTTTTAATAAATTAAGCATGAAAAAAGGCTTGTTAACATATCTCATCCAAGGAATGAAGTTGAGTGATTCTATCCTTTTGAGCATCTATCAGACTCATGCCAAGTTTAAGAGAAGTGGAGAGAGTCTTCACTTTAAACTCAATGAGTAAGACTGATTTATTATTGTATCATCTTAAAATGGAAGCACTTCCATGTTAAGAGCATTTATCCCTCTGAGTAAGTGGTCTGGGGTCATGTCAAGTGCCTTGATTGGGTCTTTGCATGAATCTGGTTGTTTCCCCCATGTTTTTCTTCTCTCTCCCTATTTCTAGCCTCTTTCTGATAGACTTTCTCTGTGAATCTAAAGATTTTGACTTCCTGGGTCAAGGATGACCTAGTCCCTGACCTAGTTCAAGGACAACCTCATCCCTGACCTAGGGCAGAGACTACCTCATCCCTAACCTCGGGTCCAATTTTCAAATTTTGAAAGTTTCGGGATATTAGGTTTCAAAAAGTTTTATTTTCCCGCTTCCGAGTTGGCTATTTCGGATTTTAGAATGGTAAACCCTTAAATTGCATTTAATCTAGGTCCATTTCTAGGGGTTAAGATTAATTGGGATTTAATTCTCCAATGTCGGCCTCTCTAGAAGTTTGTGCCCTAGATCACTATAAAAGGAAGCCTTCCTCTCTCATTTTCTCCATCTCATCTCACAATCCCTCAAGCTCTCAAGCAAGAAGATCAAGCAAGCATTCAAGAAATCTTCCATTCAAGCATTCAATTCCTCTTCCCAATTCAAGTTCTCCATTGCAAATCAAGGATTCAAGCATTCAATCCTTTGAAGGGATTTGGTTCAAGCATTCAAGATCCATTATTCAAAACCCTAGATCTAGCCGTCATGGTGGTGTGATCTTCCTTCAAGATCCTTTGTTCATCTTCAAGATCCATTCATTCCTCCCTCAAGGTGGATTCCGAGGATACAATCATGGAGGTTTATATTTACATTTGTTAATGTTATGTTCAAGCTTTCATATCAATATACTTGTTTACATTTCAAATACAATTGCATATCTATTGAATTTCATAGCTTCATTGTTAGATCTACTTCTACTACTTGCTAGCATTCTCTATTTCAATTCCATTATTAAGGTTGATTCCAAACCGGGGTTTGACTAAGGAAAACACCTCATCCAAACAACAAAACCATTTTTCTTGTAGGTATAGGTGTGGGACAGTGTATTAAAGTGTAGATCTGGATACCCTTTTCACCGAACTTTCGAGATCCATGAACAAAATTTCCATCGGAGCTATGAGGGGCAGGATCCTACCCTGGGGTAAGACCTTACCCCACTATCTAGGTCAAGGATGACATGTGCTCAGAAAAGAAAAAGATTTCTGGGTTTTGTAGATATCGCAATTTCGGTTAAGAGTTGCAAAAATCAACAATTTCTAAGACTGTCTAACAGGGTTTTCAGCAGGTTATTTTTTGGAGGTGAGTACTTTTATTTCTTCATTTCAACATTAGCTTTTCCAGATTTATATTTCATCCCCTTACAATTCAAATGTATGTGTAAAATATCAGTTTTGGGGTCTCTTTTATGTGCAAACCATTGTTCTAGGACCCCATCCATATTTTATCCTATACAATTACCATAAACAAGCTCATATGGGACAAGGCCTACATTAGTCTTCCATATTGTGTGATAAGCCCATACTACATTAAAGAGCTTGGTTTCCTAATCTTTCTTATGGAGTGCAATAGTATTTTTAATAATCTTCTCAAGCTCTCTATTGCTAACTTCAACTTGTCTATTGTCTTAAGAATGGTAGGGATAATGCTTGTGATGTTGGATCTTATATTCATGCACTAAAGTAGAAATGATCTCTAAGGTGAATTTTGGTCCTTGATTTGTAACATTTTCATATGGAACACCAAACCTAGTGAAGAGCTTAGAATACAAAACTTCAGCAACTTTTATGTCCCTAGCATGTTTCAATGCAACAACTTCCACCTATCTAGTAACACACTAGTAAATTTTACCCTATTTTTCAATGAGGATTAGTCAAATTTTTGATACCCATTGGTCGAACAGACGACCAAAACTCAAACTTTTTCTCATCGATTATATGACAGGAAAAACCATCGTCAAAATTCCGACCTCCTTAATGGTTGAATTACTAACTGAATTACCTGGAAGAATTGTAGATCAAACCTTTTATCTATGCAACCAACGTTTGTCGAAATTGTGACCAATCAGGGTCCATAATGTTGTCGGAATTGACGTCGAACACATAGCATTCTCATCAAAATAACTATTATTAAAACGTCGAAAAAGAGACCAATAATAATTTTTGGTTATATATATATATATATATATATATATATATATATATATATATATATATATATATATATATATATATATATATATATATATATATATATATATATATATATATATATATATATATATATATATATATATTATTGATGGGTTTCTAACTGATTTCTCTATAACAACAACATATACTAAAGTTGCATTTTCATTGGTTCCCAAGTATTTGTCTCTTTGACATTTGTTTCTCCATCTTTATAAATTGTATTACCATGCATCTCTATTCTTCATTCAATAGTCATTTGATTATTAACTTAATGAATGGCTACATCTAATATATGAGAGAAGAAACCATATAGGTCTACCTGAAGACTTAAGCTTAGTAACACAATACATGATGAACAATCCTTAAGACTTAGTAACCATACATGAGAGAATAAACACAATAGGTCTTCCTGAAGCTATCTCACACTAAGCCCAAGAGCAGAAATTTGGCGTCCTTACCATTAAGTCTCATTAACCATTATTATGGAATTGGTGAGATGGTCGTAATAGAGGATCTTTGATTGTCCTATCTAAGCCCAAGAGTGGAACTTTGGCCCCAGTGGCAAGCAACATGGACATCCATTGGGGGTCCCTACCTAGATGGCAATGCTTATGATCTCTGAGTTGTCCTTTGGAAGCCCTTCAAATTCTTCCTCATCTATGGATATGGATATAGTTGTTAATTACTGTTATTTTAAAGATGTAGATTACTTAACTTTGCTCCAATAAAATTAAATACTAATTTATGTGTAAAAGAAAGAGTAATGAAGATTACTTGATCATCTGATTATCTATTATATAAATTCTTACAATAGTCACATTGTTGAGGGAAATTTCTTAAATTCAGATCATATAATATCTACTAACCTTAAAATTTTCATATGTCTCAAATACCATTATTAAATTACTACATTGTACTAGTAGTTAATACTATTACATACCTTCTTCTCTCATTTCCTGGTGTAGTTCATCTTTGAGCATCCCCTTTCTCCTTTGCATCCAAAATGAACTCATTCCAATCCCTCACTGGAATAAAGGGAGGACGCTTGTACTCTAAAATTTATGGTATGAAGACCTGCAACTTGCAGCTAATAATATGATACTGAATAATTATGACTTATTTTAAAAATTTAGGAAAACTTAACCATTTCTATAGCGATTACTTTAAAAAAAGTATACCTGATCGATGACTCAATATTTGTAACCTCTCAGAAACTTTTCCTTTGCACTTCAATATCTTTTCTTGATAATTCTTGATCTCCTCAGAACCACAAGAAAAAAAACAATGACAACAGAACTTGCTACTTTAGAAAATTGCATCAATACTTAACTTAAACATTACAGTCATGAAGGGTGTAACAAAATCTGATATGCTAATAGACAAACTCATTTTGCACAAAATGGCATTAAGCATGGATTTTGGTTTACATGTGGTACATCAATTCCTTCATCGAAGACATTATCTATTACATTTATAATTGTTTATTTAGGTTCCATAGCACTAGCATATACACAAAAAGAATCTGTATTAAAAAAAAAAATGGACATTACATATATATAAAAATACATGTTAAAATAAAAAGAGGCCACTGAGGACAATTGCACAGGTCTCCAGAAACAACATTACCCAACTTTTTCTCTCAAGCCAAAGACTCAGTGTGTTCAATTGTCCAGACTAGCAGTCAATTCTATGTTGAGTATATCTGTAAGGCCCTCCTGCAGTTTGAAGGAATAAAGAATAGAATATAGGAACTGATTTAACACTTCACCTACTCAAAAACACAAACCAATCAAATAATCCACATTAGGCCAAGACAGGTTGACGCATTCAAAATGAGAATACTTACACAAAATGAAGTTGAATCATGCCAGACAATGACAATAAGAAGTTGACTATTGGCCGTTCTAGTTTTTTATTTGATAGTTTCCTAACAATGACACATTCAAAATGTACTTATGAGAAAAGACCTAGAATGAATGAAATTGATTAAATAATGAAGGTATGTTAGTTTGAGCTTCACTTGGTTTCGAGAATACTTTAATATTCTCTACTTAACAAGGCCAACCACGTGAAGGTGGAAGCTCATCTAGCCTCACCCCCCCCTCCCCCTAACATCAATCTAAATTCCCCATTAACACATAACAATATTCATTAACATGACATATAATTCAATATTAATACACAACATTCATAGATAATTACTTAAAACAACATTCATGGAGTTATTATGATAGTTTTACTAATATTTTTGTCACAATTTGATGTTCAGGATAGGGGAAAAGCACCTGCAACAATAGAGGCAATAGTTGTAGATACAGATGATGATATCCCAGAAATCCCTAATATAATAAATACTGCTTACTTCAAAATGACGTGCTCACGCCATCAATTCATCTGTCCTCTTCACCATCTCCTCGGTTGGATTTGAATCTTCCAAAATAGTAATAATTTATGCATTACTCTTTTTCTTCACTGTATTTATTATATTAGGGATTTGGGATATCCTCATCTGTATCTACAGCTATTACCTCTATTGTTGTAGGTGTTTTTCCCCTATTTGATATTTATCTTCAGGCGTCCACACTCATTTTGTTGCTTGTTGCCAATGGGTCACAGTCAATGATTGGGAGAGCCCTGTTTTGGCACTAGTCACGTAGTACAAGCACTAGAATTGAGTTTTTCGGCACGACTGGGAAATTTTTGTATATCAACATGCGATAGAGTTTTTTGCCCAAACTCTATCGCATGTTGATATACAAAAATTTCTCAGCCTGTGCCAAAAAACTCAATTATAGTGCTTGTACTAAGACCTTAAATTATTGAGCTTCTCTTTGTTTCGAGAATAGTTTAACATTCTCTGAGAAACATAATTTTAGGCATCATGGTCACATTTTTTTGGAGACAATGTAATTGAGTGGTATACCCAGACGATGGAGAGCAACTTCTACACCTCTGATTCCAAGTTGTTCTCCATCCCGCAGTGTCAACTTGGAATTGAAGGTGCAAAAGTTGCACTCCGTCTGGGTATACAACTCAATTATGTTGTCTCCAAAAAAATGTGACCATGATGCCTACAATTATGTTTGTCAACTATTGTGAAATCCTCGTCACCCTTAGCTTCCATCCTAAGCCCTTCTTCCCTCTCCATTTCTTCAAGCCTCTGCAAGATATCTAGATCAATAAAGTCTGCAACATTGTGTCCATCCATGATCTCAGGAATATCATCTTCTTTCCACTCTTCATTTGCCAAAATATACCGCTTCTTCAAACTTGTAGAGTAGTCTCTAGTGGTTGCAAATCAATCTTATTACAAACTACAATAAGAGGCTTAGTAAGTCTAATTTAATTTGTCGGTGGACTGAGACCTTAAATTATTGAGCTTCTCTTTGTTTCGAGAATAGTTTAATTAACATTCTCTACTTAACAAGGCCAACCACGTGAAGGTGGAAGCTCATCAGCATGTGTAGTCTCTGTGTAAATGAAAAATGAAAGAAATATGAAGCTAAAATAAAATAGTGAACAAAATAGTATTCCACATAGAGTGAATGAAATATACCATCAAAAGAAGGTGATAAAACCCTGTCATGAAGCACAGACATGGGAAATCAAAAAGGGACAAAAGACAAGAAATAAGAAAAATCATTACGACTATAGAAAAATCATTTATACTATAATCAAAAAATGAAACACTCTTTCTCAACAATTTTCAAAATCATTAGGACTATAGAAAAATAATTAAGACTACACAAAATCAAATTTTAGAAATGGACGGTTCTGATGCTTTTCCATTACAACAATTGAGCATTCATCATTTGGTATTGTGTATTCCATTTAAGTATGTCAACAATGTTCAAAATCCTGTCATCAAGCACAGACAAGAAATAAGAAAAATCATTAGGACTATAGAAAAATCAAGTTCTAGAAATGGACGGTTCTGATATTGCTTTGCATTACAACAATTGAGCATTCATCATTTGGTACTTCTTGATGTATTCCATTTAAGTTTTTTAGTTGTTGTGTTTATGTGCATGTTCTTTATGTGTTTGGCTTCTCTCCCTCGCAAGGGATACGTCGATAGGTAATTGATTTGAAAGCATAATGATTTGATAGTCTTTTTTCAGGATAGGCGTAATCATCCCGCCAACCTTAATTAGCAACATTTGTGATATATGTCAAGTAATTATAATCAGTATGCCCAACAAACAGAGACTTAGTAGTAAAAGCATGTCCTTTGGTTTACTAGTTTACTTATAATTAGTATGTCCTGACCTACTAGTATGTCCTAACCAAAACAACAAAGTGTTACAGCAGAAGATTCTTTGGAAGAAGTAACAAATTTGGAAGTTGAAGTGGTGGCATGTGAATATCTCATGGTTGATAGAAAAGTACATGAAGATCTTTGCAATCCCTAAGAAGGAAAATATGATGGGTACAAGAATACTTGTTCATAAGGATGGTAACAAGTTTATTCTCAAGCCTTTGAAAAAATAATTCTTCATATGAGATAAGGGTTATCTGTTTTGGAAAGAAAGAGTATGCTGATTTGAAGAGTCACACAAGGAAGAGGTCTTTGAAAGAGGATTAGAAGATTGGAGCATCAATAATGGTTCTAAAAACTGATGATTATGACAGTGAACAAAAGATGGAAAATTGGAAGAGTAGTGTGATTGAAGAAGATATAGTTATGTGCACACATTGGTGTCCTGTCATTGCACAAGTGCAAGACGGTAAGGGTCTATTCATGGAGGGAAGAAAAAAAGGTCATTTTAACCTTACAAGGCAAGAGGAGAGACAGTCCAAATAATTCTATGGTGACTGTCCCAAACAACAGATAAATGATGGAATTGCTAACATGTTTTCTTTTCATGTTTTTACACATTTTGCCTGACATCAACTTTGGTAATTATGACAACTACAAAAGTGGGGACAGATTACGACCTTAAGATGAAAGGGAAGTTCTTGAAAGATTTCTTATTCACCATCTAGACACAGCAGCAAAGATAAGTTGTGGTGTTGACTTCATAATGGTGTGATTCTACCCTTCTTTTTCTCTACATTTTTGCAACTTATTTTCTTGCACAATCTTCTAAACATCCCTTCCTGTTAGCTGATGTGAGTTTTAGGTACCAAGAAATCTGATTTGCTTGCTATACCTTTATATCTTTCTTTAGCATTTCATATAAACATGGGGATACAAACTAAACCATGTAAAGGACTTGTAACCAGACAACTCTCTGAAGCATCTTAAGTTTTGTAAACATCAGTTTCCAAAAGGGTTTTTAAGTCTTGAAAATTCATCGATTACATTTCCTGCATTTATGTTTTGAAATTTCAGATCTCAAAGTCTTTTGGAGACACAGAGAATAGAGAACACATAATAAACCCAAGTTCTAAAACAGGAGCAAGAACTATTTGAAAATTTTGAAGCTATATTTGTTTGAGAAATCAGTTAACGTTGAGTATTTTTAGAATAGCTTCTTTTTAGGCACCTAGAACATTCACAGACGATTTACATAGCCCTTGATGAAAATGTTGGATTTCAAATGTGTAGGTGGAAATTCGTGTGGGAGTATTTTATCTTCATAGTAGAAGAATTTTGATATTCTAAATCGTTTCCCAATCCCCCTGATATGGAGTAGTGGCAGGGTGCATCACGTGGACTGCCTTATAATCTATCCATAGTAGAGAGTTTAAAATATTGCAAGCAACGTAGGAAATGGAAGACGTATCCCTTCTGTTTAGGAGTATGCACCTCCTCAAAGCAGAAAGGAGAATTTGTAACTAGGCTAGTAATTATTAAGTTTCCACATGACTTTCCCTAATGTTAATCCAAGTTATTAAAATGATATGCATACAACTTCGCATAAACTTAATAAATGATAGTTGTGGGATTGATTATTGAAAAATTAAATGTTAATTAAGAAATTAACTAATAGATAAAGGATACTTAACCTCTAGGAACTATGCAAATGAATAATTCTAATGTTATATTTGTTAAAAACATATAAAAAAATTCATATGATAAATTTTAATCCAAAACTCCATGATTTGATCCAATCCAATGATCACAATTCAAAGCCTCAAATTATTTGTTTAAGCCTTTTGTTTTCTTATTTTCAGGAATAAAGATAAGAAGTTCTAATGTATGTCAATCAGAGCATAAAAGAAGTTAAATGCAAGAAAGAGTTAATAGCCACTTCAATAGTTTCAGACATTGCCTAGAAATTAGTGTATATTATATGGTGTACATCTTTGAGAAGAAAGGGTAGAGCTCAGTCAAAGTCAGCAATGGAAGCATTCATTCTTGGGCTATTACAAAATATATTGTTTGTATCTATTAGTGGAAAGTGCATGACAACAAATAAATCAATTGCTAGACTCTTGCAGGAGGGAAGTTACTAATGTCAAACAAGGAGAATAGAGACTAGTCAAGAATGAAGTGACATTATATAGAATATTGACATGCATTAAGTAGAAAGAGGTTAAAATATATATAGGCTTAAATTTGTAGTGTATAAATAGCTCTTGAAAATGCCAAAGGTTGCACATTTGATTCAACATTTCTATCAAGAGGTTAAAATATATATAGGCTTGAATTTCACATTATAAACCATTTCTCCACTTTCAATCATAGCTAGATTATATTTTCTTATTTGTTTCTTAACTATTGTACCCAACCTAAGTGACCTTACAATGGCCTAACCAACCTCTTAGACCAGTCTATCAACCTTTCAAGGCACGATTGTCACTTTAGTACAGAGTGCTTCCTGGGCCTGCAAACCTAGCTTTCTGCATCTAACACCAAGTTTTACCACAGAATCCCCAAGTGTTATTGGGATTCTTTGACACTCTCCTTGAGGCAGTCGTCCTCCAAAATGGATACAATCACAAAAGTCTTCAATGTGCCCATGAACCTGAAATCTCTGGTTATTACTCTATTTCAAACATTTATTTTCTTCACTAGTTAAACTCATAACATATGCCTAACTAGGGCATTTACCTTTGTTATGAAATCAGTTTTATAGATAGATTTAATATCACGATGAACTTTTATGCTTACACAGTGTTGTGAAAATCATTAGAACTATCTTGTTTCTGATTTGTACTGTCGATTAGGTATTAAATGAATGAACTTAATAACTCTGTAAAACTATTCTTACAGCCATGGGTTTTGAAGTTCATTATGCATTCTTAACTTTGCAAAGTTCCCTAGTTTGTTTATACATACATATTATGTCATGTGAAGGAATAACAGTCGATTGTTACAATTCAGGTTATATAGTTCCATTATCATATTGCATTTGTTCAAAGTTTTGTTTTAGTTCCATCAAATAACAGTGACTCTCTGATAGACCGAGGCATAACCAATATCCTTGGCTTTGTCATGAAGTCCCGACCCTAACTTGTAACTTCACCATGAGATTTCCAATGCCATGGATTGAAAGACAAGTTAGGGTAATGTTTGTGTATATTGTAAACACTCAGAACTAAGCGGGTTGTTAAAATTTCTTCAAAGGTCAATGCCCTAGTTAGGCGTATGTCCCAACAACATCCACGAACAATATCCCAGCTAATCCCAATCCCAGCAAAACAATAAAATATGCAGCAAACGACATTTTTGGGGAACAAATTGGCTTCAAACTTTTTAAAACTGGTAATAATAAATAGATGCATTCAAATTCTCACAAGAGTCAGTAAAACAAAATCATGTTACCTCAGTGCCAAATCTACCCTCCAAAGTGAAGGTTACCTCAATGAGCTTCTAATACACAGCATCGATGAGGTTTCACGTGCTGCAACCTTGAAAAAATACGTCGTGGTAATAATGAAATGAAATCAAAACCCTACTTCTATTTATTATATAAGTGGTAATAATGAAATGAAATCTTTTTTTTTTTAAGTTATGCTCGTGGTCATCGAAAGTGTGACCTACATAGTATTGGTCAAACTTTTGATGAACACGGGCATGGATTAAAAAAAATGAAAGTTTTCCTTCTATAATCCGACCAACCAAAAGTTTTTTATTTCATGGTCAAAAATTTTGGTAGAAAAACCAGGTCAAATGTACCAGTGACATAATTTGTACAAACCAAGATATATTCCTTATTCTTGGAGGTAGGATTAATTGGTCTCACAAAATCAAGTCTACATTTCTAAAAGGTTTTATTGGATAATTGAAGATTTAGAGTCATTTCATCATAATGCATAGGACAGCCCATGTGTTGGCACTTATCACAATGTTGAACATACTTTTTATAATCTTTATGGTTGGCCAATAATATCCTACTATGATGATCTTAGTAGTAGTCCATTGAGTGGAAATTTGTCCTCCATAAGGTATAGAATGACATGTATGGAGTATGTTGAAGATATCATCTTTGATGACATAATAATGCATAATATCATCAATATAATTTTGAAATAGCATCCCATTGATCCATGTGTATTGGACACTAGTTCCAATGAGTTCATGATGTTCCCTTGATGAAAATTGTTGATAAATTATACATGTGACCAAGTAATTTACAATATCTACAAACCAAAAACTCTTCATGAAGATGGAAAAGAAATGTTCATCAGGAAATGCATCATCAATAGGTACTAGTTCATCTTGTTGTTGTAACCTGGATAGAAAATTTGCAACCATATTTTCTTGATCAAGATTATCAAGTATAGTAATATCAAACTCTTGTAATAACAACAACCATCTAATCACTTGTCTTGTTACTATAGGTTTATTCATTAGAAATATAATTGCAAAGTGATTAATATATATAAAAACCTTATAACCTATTATATAATGACAAAATTTATTTACTACATAATTTATAGCCAGGAACTCCTTTTTTTGTAACAATATAATTTACCTTGACACCTATGAAGTTCTTACTAATATAGTAAATGGCATAGAAAAGTGAATCTTCTTTTTCCCCATGGACAACACCTGTTAAATTATATGAGGCATCTTTATGAATATAAAATTGCCTCCTTGTTTGGTCCTTGTAACATGATGGTGGAAATAAGCTTCCCCTTTATTTCTTCAAAATCCTATTGGCATTCATCCATCCATGAATAAGTGGCATCCTTTCCTAGAAAAACAAAAAGGGGTGAAGCAATTTTACTAAACTTTTGAATAAACCTTCTATAATATCCAACATGACGTAAGAAGATACAAGCATCCTTCTAACTAATTGGTATAGGTAGTTCCTTAATTATTTGGATATTTTTAGGATCTACTTATATTCCTTTCGAAGAAATGTAATGACCCAACATAGTACCTTTAGTCATCAAGATATGCACTTTTCATGGCTTAAAGAGAGATGAGTTATAATACAACTTTTAAGCACCTTTTCTATATTTTCTTTAGCTTCCTCATATGTATTCCCATAAATGGTAAAATCATCCATATATACTTCTAAATAGTCATGAATTAGATCAACAAAAATGCTTAAGACTCCCCTCAAGAAAGTGGTTGGAGCATTACATAATCCAAAAAGGTAAAACATTATAAGTGAATATTGTTAGATAACTAAGAGGGGGTTGAATCAGTTAAGTTTAGTTATCCTACAGTCCCAATTACTCTCAAATGTATAAAACAAATTCAACAAATAAACTTATATATCTCTATAAACACTTGACTGTGTATTTCTTATTCATTTACTGACTACCAGTTAAAATAACTAGTATATACCGATCAAACCATTTAATGTAATGTGTAAAACCCACTACTTTAGGCAATGCTAGGGTGGCCAGGTGGTATAAAGTACGCACGAAATTTGAGCCCGGTGTGCGATTCGATCCATCATTTTGACTCCCCTACTCTAGCAAGCTGATTAATTGGGGTGGGTGGCCCAACCTTCAAATAGTAGGGGGTTGTGGTTAAGGCTGATGCCATAAGGAACTATACCCTTACTTGCAATAATGCCACCCTCTGCATGCATACTACATTGGTAAAGCCCGATATGAACCGTGTGATGAGACAGCTAGGGTGAATACCGGTAGCATGGGTGAAAGGTAGTAAGTAAGCTGCGTTTTAAATTGGCCTAAGCTGGGAGGGCCCTCCTTATATGATATGTCCCACCCCCCCTTTATAATATAGGGCTAGGAGTGTTGGTTCCTGATCAATCCTAACATTCCCTTCTCTAAGTAAAATAACAAATCATCACATGCATACACAGTTAACACTTGATTTTTAATGTGGAAACCCTATTAGGGGAAAAACCACCTAGGACCGGTACCCAAAATATTTTCACTTTTCTAAAGTGAGCTCGGTTAAGAGCCAACCCTATTAAAGGTTACAAAAAACACTATAAGGTGTGACCTTGTTAGAGGATTTATCACTACCAGTTCTTCATGACCATACATTCACTTGGGTCAACAAGAAAATAATTAACATTCATTGAATGTCATAAAGAAATAAATAAAGACTATTAAGTCCCACTCGGTTAAGAGATTTTGTTTGTAGCAATGGTTAGAATGCAAAAATTAATGATATGATTCAAATGCAACTTCCTTTGCAGATATTCAAATATATGTTAATCTCAATATACATCTGGCCATCATAATCTCTTCAATTTCCTTTTATCCTCCAACTCTGTTATGCTTGGTTAATCTCCTTTTGATGCTTAGTGTTGTCTGCAGAATTTCTTAGTTCTTACTTCAACCTGTCTAACCAACTTCGCATGAATACAATATCATCCTCATGCACATAACTCATTTTGAATCTTTTGTCTCCTTATATAGACATAATAAACCATTTTATTCTCAACCATAGATTTTTCATCTTAATCTCCATCGTTGATTTTGCCTCTTTAACCTTCCTCAGAACTTGTGCCTTGAAAACATTTTAATCTTCATCATCCGATCAACCTTGAATTTTTTCAGTTGTAGATATTCATAAAAAACTTTATCTTTAACCTCAGAATCATCCCAGTTCATCCAGCTCATCATCTCAAGTCGGCAATCACATGTTCCACATTATTTCTTTCACTTGGTCAATACCGTGATGTGTCGGTGACTTCCCTTCTCGGTTAATACTGCACTCAATATACACTACACTTTCTCAGTGTACATTGTATCTACTTGGTGTATACTAAGTTTTTCATATACCGAACACATTAACTTGTTCATTCTTGATCTTCAATACTTAACAATATCATGTAATACAATCAAATCACTATCATATTGTCATAGACTCGTCAATAAGTTACTCAATGACTACCATATTCACAACTTACTCATACATCTCATCTTCATGTTAATATCTCATTCCTTCACCAATATTACCTTCTTCAGATGTTTGCAACTATCATGATAAGTATAGTCAAAACTAGTTGACAACAATGATAATATAATAACTGATCTAATGTGTCACATATACCTTTGTAGCTCAGTGATCATCTTCACCTTCTATTCTCCAAGTAGTTCATTAGTTGTAGTATAACAAATATACCAAAAGAGAAGGTAAATTCAATCTTATCTTGGTATTCTAGGGCTATATAGATTTGACTCTAACCACTATATCCATCAAGGAAGGAGAATTTTTTTTTGTAGCTAAGGTATCTAAGACTTGATCAATAAAGGGAAATGGAAAATGGTCTTTTTAGTGAATTTATTGAGGGCTCTATAATTGACACATGTTTGCCACTTTCCATTCTTCTTAGGAACAACCACAAGTGGGGACATCAATTGGCTATTAGAGATTGGGAATATGAATCCTACATTAAGAAAAAAATTAATTTATCTTTAACAATTTCTTATAGGATAGGGTTCAATCTCCTTTTTGGTTTCCTAACAAGTCTTTTTTCTTCCTCTATATATATGTGATGTGTGCAAGTTACAGGATGAATGCCTTGTATATCCTGGTATTTCCATGCAAAGGCTTCTTTACGGGAATAAAGCATATCAAGTAAATCTTATTTTTGGGAAGACCCAAATTAGGATTTATGTTGAGGATCTTTCCAAGCAATACCTTCATAGCTTGTGATTGAGCATGTGTGCTTATAGAGAGCACTTGTGTAGATGCCAATGAAGGATTAGAATTCTCTTAAATTAAGAATTGACTATACAAACAAGTATGTGCCAATAACTAATGGAATGTAATAAAATGTTGAAGTGAACATCTATCATTTGTCGAAGGAAAATTCCCAAATAAATAGTAATTACTTAAGCAAGAAATCAAATTTTCAAAAACACTATTAATTGAATAACAATTTTCAATAAAATTAACAAGAACAATGTCCTTTGATATCTCTACGATATCATGACTTTGATCAATTGTTAATATAGGGCGTGAGTCCACTAGTTTTTTATCAATCTAGAGAGGATCATCTATCTCCAACAGTTGTTGTCTAGGTGGATACAATGTTAACTACTTTATTTGTTTACTATTCAAGATGACCATATTTCTAAACCTTCAATTAATAAAATCATTAGCTGCAACTAGGCATGGTCTTCCCAAAATGAATGGGTATTCCCCAACTTAATTTTGGGCAATAAGATCATTATATCAGTAGGATACTTGTAAGAATTTCTAATAACAACCCAAGATATAGAGGCCAATGACAAACGTAAAGATAAAAGAGAACAATATAGACAAGAAAAAACTATATTCTCATCAAGAAGCAATAAACTCTATCAAACAAAAATAGATTAATTAACTAAATTCATGATAGATAATGGATTTAAATGTGTTTTCTTATATAGTCAAGGCAATAAGAGAATGTGATAAGTAGGAGATAACTTATCAGCTACACATGGTGGAATCACATGTCCACCAAAGAAGGATCATCCTCTATTGTGCAATGAAGTATGTGTAAGCATGTGCAACAGTGTGGAGGATGATAAAGTGATAAGGTAATTAAAGGTGGAGATAACACATAAAGTGGAATGTGATAACTAATATTAGCACCTAAAGTGGAATTTCTCCTACACCATGTGCAACTAAATATGCAACTCCCTATGTGTCACATATGCAAACTAATATGAAATTTATTATCTTAAGTAAGCTTAAATAAAGTGTAATTAGGTGAATAATTAATTACACCAACAAACCAAGATCATTCCACATCCAAGTTTCCTCTTCCAAATCAGGTGCACTAGTCCACACTATTGAAAAAGACAAGTCAAGATCTAATGAGGATGAATGTAGAACATGATCTAAAGACCCAAATGTCTCCTCTAAATATAAAGATACATACTCCAAATGTTGTGCATAAGGATACACAATTACATCAAACTCAAAAGATTGATCATGTGTAGAATGATCAAGAGGGTCAAAGTGTTCACTCACAACAACTAAAGAAGGATCATTTTCATCAAAGAGAATATGAACATCATCAATGATGTCTCCCAAATATGCAATGTAGGACTCCTCAAATAAACCTGCAATATTTGTCAAGTAGTCATCCCATGAAGCTATGTGTGGAATAAAAAATGTATCTAGTTGTACTCCTAATTATCAATAGAATTAATGATATCTTTAATCATACCTTTAGGTGTTACCAGATAACGGTATGTCATTCGTAAAACTATCAGATTTGGTCGTAAACATTGCAAATCTAAAATTTCCTTGTTTTCATTTGTCATCACATTTATGGATGCTCTTAAATCTAATAATGTATTTGGAATAACAATATTTCCAATAAATATCTTAATCATTGGACTTATTGGATCAGTTTATTTAGGAATAGAAATTCTCCCCAACATCAAATCGACAAGTTGTCTAATAACCTGGACTATCTTGGGAGATTTTTTCTTCTTTTTTTTTGTACGCACAATTATTTAACTACTTTATTACATACTGGAACATCTTGAATTGCCTGCAGAAGAGGGATTTTAATATTAATATTTTACAATTCATTCATAAAGTCAAAAGCAAGTTGAGAGACTACTAGTTTTTGTGGTTGTTCTTGGAATCTATTAGGTAATGGAGGCCTTGGTGTTTCCTCTATAATATCCTCTTGGGAGCCATCAACCTCTATAATAGTTGAGCCCTGCAGATTCTTTCATGATCTCAAGTGTACACATTCAACTTCTAGTGGGTTGATAGGATAAGTCATATATCTTGCCACCTGATTATTGTAAATAGGTTGGGCTACCTTATTATTGGGATTGGGTGACAGTTGGGTAGGCATAGGAGTCATCTTTGGTGGATGAATATAACTAGATCGTTCAGTGGATGCTAATGGAATGGGTTGCAAATATTGTTGTGTTTGTTGGTAAGGATTTATTACAGGTAGTGGAGGATATGTTGGATATTCAGGGTATTATGTATATTGGTTTGGTTATGTATGTCATGTTTTCCACTATTGTGGAGCATGTGGATGCTACAATGACCATTGAGCATAATATGGAGGTTGTTGTCAATCTCCATACTATCTAGTTTGAGTTGAAAAAGTATTTTTTTGATTGGAAGGTTTTTGATAATCGCCTATCATTCCAAGGGTTGTGGCTCATGGTGGAAAAATCCTCCATGGTTCTATATAGTACACCAGCTCCTTAAAATATCCTATCTTGTTCATGTCCATAGAAAGAGGTTGTAGAATGGTTCTCCCATTAGCTTCTTCTCTGGAAGGTATTTTAGTTTTACTATAGGAGAATTCATCATTGTTATGTTTTTTCCTACATACAATTGCTATGGATTTTTAAGTCTCTTTATGCTTTCTACATGTGTGTAGTATATCTATTTACTTACCCATATGACTTAAAATATCAATTGTCAAATCATCTAGTAATGTACCTAGTTCACATTTTGAAATACCTAAGAAGATTCCTTGAGTGGCATGGTTGCTAGAATAAATTCTTAACAAATGTTGTGACCTTGAATAATTCCTACAAGCATCATAGATTTCATCAAAATTCAATTTAGAAATATCACCCCCACCTATTAGATTTAAAGCATCTATATTTTCATCTTGTATTCCTCTAAGAAATAACATTTTAATGATATTACTAGTTAGGTTGATTTTTCATGATCGTTGCAAGATGAAAAAAAATCACTCAATAAAGTCTTTAAAAGACTCATCTTCCTTTTTCATCGTATGGAAAATCTCATCTCAAACCTCCTTTGTCTTGCAATAATATTGATATTTCTACAAAAATTTATCCTTCATATCATTCCATGTAAAGATAGAATGTGGAGAAAGGCCCACAAACAATCACAATGAAACATATTTTAACATGGCTGGGAAGAGTTTAAGCTTGTGCACATCTATCCAATAATCATAACTATAGCATAAAACATAAAACTCGAATAAAAATATATCAAGGTCTTCTAGAGAAAGTCCTAAAAAAAGGAAAGACGAAATGGGGAATGTTTTCGTCGGACCATCTTTCTTAATGTGAGCAATAGGAAATTCAAAGGTAATTGGAATATTATACACTAATTCTTGATCAAACCTATGGCCATTTCTTGGGTTCACCCATGTTAATTTTAGATGCTATAAGATATGCAAGGCCCCAAGGATTACAGTGAACTAAAAATGGTTTTTCAATAGGCTTATCTAGATGTCACTCAAAAGAGTTTGCAATTTGCTCAGAAAAAATAGGATAAATAGTGTTGGAAGACTCTTATGGGAGCTCAAGTACTGAATGGTATTTTTCTTTGTGGAGACTCAACAAGGGAAGGTTCTTCAACATTCTTTTCCAAATCGGAGTTAAATTACTTAACTTTTTCTTTTTCAGACAATGATTTTTCTTTGTTTATGGGTTTTTTTGCTTTCAGCTCCTTGTTATGTCCTTTTTCACAAATCTACATTTTATAGATCCCTATTATGATTCATGCACCTATATGAACTATAACAGTGCAAACTAACACCTAGCAAAGTTTTATGATTGCATAAACTTTCACCTTGGTGAACTAGTCCTAGCTTAAGTCACTACAGTTTCAGGCCTTTAGCACCTTTCCTCGATAATGGTACCAAAATACTGGGACAAAATTATATCTGATAACTAAGGTGAAATTATACTTATGATCTGGTTGGATTATATTTATCATTTCTTAGAAAGTCTTGTATCATTTCCCTTAATTTTTTCGTAAGTGTCAATCTAGGAATTTGTAAGATGTAGAAAGATGTTGTGGTTGTATGCCTAAGGCATGAGAGTAATAAGTTAAGAAAATATGAAATGCATCTAACACACACTCACTTAAAATTAAAAATCTAATCTATTTTTTTTATTCGGTTATGTGATCGAATGTGTGCTAGAAACTACACCAAGAATAGTTTGTGATAAGAATAGAAGCAAATTGTATAACAATCTTAAAATTAGATTAACACTTCACACTTACAATGAATGAACAAATATAAATAGAATATATCTTGCTACAAAATGAATCAATTCTTATTTAATTGGTAAATATATGATGATTATGCAAATGAATGAAGCAAACTAGAAAACAATTTAAATGTGCATTACCATATTAAAAGTTTACACCACACATAAAAGATAGATTCAAATCACCATGTAATTTCACTTGGTTGTCAAGTGGTGAAGTATGAATAAGAGCTACTTTATACTAATTGACCATCACTAAAGAAGAATCACAAATTATAAAATAGTTCATAAACTTACATATATTATGTTATATCCATATGTACTCCATCATATATATATATGTATATCTATATATGTATATCTATATATGTATATGTATATGTATATATATATGTATATATATATATATATATATATATAGATATACATATATAGATATACATATATATATATACATATATATATATATACATATATATATATAATACATAATATATATACATATATAGTATATACATATATATATATACTATTTGTATATCTATAT
>BSBK01007062.1:0-162500 GCA_027943335.1 Chamaecyparis obtusa
AGGGGGTAATGAAAGAGAGAGAGTAGATAAGGTGGAGAGAGAGAGGGTGTTGTGTGTGTGTGTGATGTGTGTAAGAGAGAGAGAGAGAGAGAGAGAGAGAGAGAGAGGGGGGTAATGAAAGAGAGAGAGTAGATAAGGTGGAGAGAGAGGGTTGTGGTGTGTGTGTGTGTGTGAGAGAGAGAGAGAGAGAGAGAGAGAGAGAGAGGAGAGAGAGAGAGAGAGAGGGGGGTAATGAAAGAGAGAGAGTAGATAAGGTGGAGAGAGAAAGAGGGTTATGTGTGTGTGTGTGTGTGTGTGTGTGTGTGAGAGAGAGAGAGAGAGAGAGAGAGAGAGAGAGAGAGAGGGTGAGATAGATAGATAGATAGATAGATAGATAGATAGATAGATAGATAGAGAGAGAGAGAGAGAGAGAGAGAGAGAGAGAGAGAGAGAGAGAGAGAGAGAGAGAGAGAGAGAGAGATAAGAGGGAGAGAGGGTGATGAGAGAGAGAGAGTAGATGGTGATTTTTTTTTTTTTGTGTGTGTCTGAGAGAGAGAGAGAGTAGATAAAGGGGAGAGGGAGGGTGATGAGAGAGAGAGAGAGGAGAGGGTGATGTTTTTTTGGTGTGTGTGTGTGTGTGTGTGTGTGTGTGAGAGAGAGAGAGAGAGATTTGGGTGAGAGCTAATCTAAGTCTGTTGTAGAGATGGGGTCGAAACTGAGTGATTTGTTATAAAATGAGTTAAAACCCTTTGGGAATCCTTTTGCCAGCTTCAATTTGACCTTAGAAATCCATGATGGATTTTGGGAGGTAACCCTACTGAAGGCTTGTTGAATCCTGAAATTTAGCTTAGTCTAGAATTTTTCAAATCTAGAATCTGCATGTTAACTCCTATGAAGCTGGAACCTATCCCAAACATCCTGAAAGCATTATATTTTATAATTTATACAAATATAACTTAAAGTATAAGAAATTAAAATTATCAAACTTGTACTTAAATGTTTATATTTGTATAAATTACCCCCCCTCTCTCTCTCTCACTATATAAATTTGTTTCTTACATAGGGTGCACGCCCTATAGGGCGCATGCCCTATTTGGTGCACACCCTATGTAATTTTTTGATTTTTTACATAGGGCGTGCGCACTTTGTAAAGGATTTGAATTGCCCAAGCCTAAGGCTTGGGGCAACCCAAGCCATAGGGTGTGCGCCCTATAGGGCACATGCCCTTTAGTGCATGCGCACTATGCGCGATGGGGGGCCAAAAAGAAAAATGGCAACTTTTTGGTCCCCCATCTTTGTGCACTTACTCTATGGGTAAAATTGTAGAGCTATATTTCAACCCAGTGCCAAAATTTCTCCAAAGGGTCTTCCAAAAGTATCCAACAAATTTACTGTCTCGGTCAGAGATAATACTCCTTGGTAATCCATGTAATTTGACAATATCCTTAAAGAAAAGATCTTCCCTATGTATTGCATCTGATGTCTTTCTACAAGGTATAAAATGTGCCATTTTAGAAAATCTATCCACAACAACAAATACAGAATCATTACCTCTCACTGTCTTCAGTAAGCCAAGAAAAAAATCCATAGTGATGTCAATCCAAGGTTTCTCAGGAACATAAATCGGTGTATATAATCCAGTATTCTGAATTACTCCTTTTGCAACTTGACAAATTCCACAACTTGACAAATTCCACAACTTTTCACAAATTTCTAAACATCTTTATACAACTGTGGCCAAAATTATTTCTCCTTAAGAAAATTCAATGTTTTATCAACACCAAAATGTCCAGCCAAACCACTACTATGTTTCTCTTTTATCAAATTAGTTCTCATTGGTCCTCTCGGTATACACAACTCAATACCTTTAAACAACACACCTTCTTGAATAAAATATTCTTCCCATTTAGTACTCGGTTGATCTTGAATAGGTGCTCTGTACTTTCTCCACGACTCAGAAAAATCAGGATCAAATTCATAAGAATCTCTCATGCCATCAAAGCCAAGAACTTCAATTTTCATCTCGATCATCAAAGATCTCCTTTTACTCAATGCGTCAGCAACTCAATTAGTGACTCCACTCTTATGCTTTATAAAAAATGTATAACTTTGCAAATACTCAACCCATTTCATATGTGTTTGATTCAACTTATTATGACTACCCAAATACTGTAAAGCCTTATGATTGGTATACAACACAAATTCACTCAATATCAAATAATGTCTCCATTTCTTCAGTGCTTTAACAATAACATAGAATTCTTGATCATACACATAATATTTCCTTTTTGCATCATTCAACTTTTCACTAAAGAAAGCAATAGGTTTACCTTCTTGACTCAACACAACTCCTATTGCACTTCCACTTGCATCACATTCCACTTGAAATACCTTATTAAAATCAGGCAATGCCAAAATAGGCAATTCAACAACCTTCTGCTTCAGAGCCTCAAAACTTTTATCAGCTCCATGTGTCCACTTTAATTCTCTTTTATCTCATCTCATAGTCTCAGTCATAGCATTACAACTTGAACTGAAATTCCTAATGAACTTTCGGTAAAAACTTGCCAAACCATGAAATAATCTTACCTCACTATCATTCTCAGGTGTAGGCCAATTCAAAATAGCTTCAACCTTTTCAAGATCTATTTTCAAACCATCAGCTGAAATCACAAATCCCAAATACACAATCTCCTCTTTCATGAATGAACACTTTTTCAGATTTATTAGCAACTTTTCTTCTTTCAACCTCTACAATACTTGTTTAACATGCAAAAAAATGTTCTTCTCTGGTCTTATTGAATATCATAATATCATCCAGGTATACAATCACAAACTTACCCAAGAATATCTTCAAAACTTCATTCATCAACCTCATAAAAGTACTCGGTGCATTAGTTAAACCAAAGGGCATAACCAACCACTCATACAAACCTTCTTCTATCTTGAAAGCAGTCTTCCACTCATCACCTTCTCTAATTCTGATATGATGATACCCACTTTTCAAATCAATTTTTGTAAAATACTTTGCTCTAGTCAAATTGTCCATTATGTCATCCATTCTTGGTATAGGAAACCTATATTTCACTGTTATCATGTTGATTGCTCTGGAATCAGTACACATTCACCATTATCCATTCTTCTTAGGTGCCAATACATCAGGTACTGCACAAGGAATCAAACTTTCTCTGATCAATCCTTTCTGCAACAATTCTTGAATCTATCGGTTCAATTCCTGATTCTTAGTAGGTATCAACTGATGTGGTGCCTTATTCGGTAAACTAGCTCTAGGGATTAGATCCGTGCAATGATCAATGCTTTTCTTTTGTGGAAAACCATCAGGTACATTATTAGAAATAATTTTACTGTACTTGGTGAGTAAACTTATTAATCACCTCAGGAACACTATCCTCTATTTTCTTACTCGGTTTGTTAGGAATCACAACAAAACATACATCATTCTTCTTCAAATCCTTAACAAAATTTCTTCCTTCCATTAAGCAAACTTTCACAGATGTGCAAACATTACTAATAGGTTCTTCAATCAAAGTTAAAAAAATTTGTCTTCTCCCATTAGCCCAAATAGTATATTTATGCAATCTCCCATCATATATAGCATGTCTATCATATTGCAAAGGGTCTACCCAACAATATGACAATAATCCATAGGCATGATATCACATAACACCTTATCATAGTACTTTCCAATTTTCAAATTCACATAACATTGTTCACTTACCAAGAGTGTATGCTCATCTTTGATCCATGAAATCTGATAGGGCTTTGGATGTTCCAACCTTTTCAATTGTAACTTTGTGACCATTTCCTTAGATGCCAGATTTTTTGAGTTACCACTGTCAATGATTACCTTCCAAACTTCATCAGAAAATCTACAACTGGTCTTGAACAAACTTTTCCTTATTGGATCTTCCTTATTTGTTTCAATCCAAAGTGCTCTCCTTACCATCAAGTTATTTTCCTTCTTAGGTTCATTCGGTGACTCTTCTTGCACCAAATCATTTCTACTATTAGCGACCTTCTTACTTGCATGTGTACACTCAAATGATCTATGTCCTTCTTCTCCACAATTCTGACAAGTTCCTCAGAAACCACCTCTATTATAACCACCTCGGTAGTTATTGCCTCTGCCTCTAGATGAACTTTCACCTTTCCACTCGGTCTTGCCTTTATCCAAAGTTATCTTTTCAGGTTTAGATCTACTGTTTTCACCATAAGATCTACCTCTTCCTCTAGGGAATCTACCACCTCTACCTCTTTGTCTTTACTCATGTCTCTTGTTCAATTTCTCCTTAGCTTTCAATGCAAATTGATAAGCCTCTTCAATGTTCTCCAATTTGACAAAACTGATTTCTTCTTGGATGGACACTCTCAAACCATTCAGGTATCTATAAATTCTTTCCACATCATCTTCATCATGTCCAGATCTAATATCTAATCTATAGAATTCCTCAGTATATTCTTTTACCAAGCTATCTTTCCGCCTCAAACTTTGCATTCCCCTAACTAGGTTAATCTAATAATCACAAGGTAAGAACTTTCCTTTCAATTTGTTCACCATTTTATTCCATACCTTGATTTTGTCTTTGTGGACTCTTTCTATCCAACTGCAAATGTTCCCACCATAAGGATGCATGACTTTTCAATTTTGTGCTTGCAATTTTCACCTTCTTTTCCTCAGGTACATTTTCATACTCAAAATAGTTTTCCATCTCAGTGATCCAGTCCACCAATTTATCAGAATCCAATTTTCCACTATACTCAGGAGATTAAAATGTGGTGGACTTAAGATTTTTCAAAGCCTTCAACAATCTTTCCTCATCTAAATCCATCATTGGTGCAGGTTCCTACATCACCTTGTTCTTCCTCAATTTCATCATCACTAACATCTTCAAGATGTCTTCCTCTTCTCTGGGCTATTTCAACAACTTCTAATCTAGTAGCAAGTTGTCTGAACATGTCTGCCAATTTTGGATCCACATCTCGCCTCCCATGAATCATCTTGAAACCCTCTGCAATTGCAGGTCAGATCGTAATCTGCTATCCCACAAAAATTCAACTAGGGTTTGACAAGAAGGAACCCTCAAACCTAGATTCACAAACCTAGATCCATATCTCACCTCTCTCTAATACCACCTGACACAAGGGAGGATGGGAAGAGGGGTGAAAGGCACACCCTAAATAGATCCACCTTGTAGAGATCACATGCGGAAGCAACAACACACAAAAGTGAGAGATAGAATGCATGCAATTTCATATATTATCTTTAATTGATTCATACATGTTAGGCTGTAAGGCCTTCCTGATTTAGGCTAGATATTACAGTCAAGTACATAAGTCCTCCAACATGCGAGGATCTATCAACAATCTCTAATCTTCTAGCTTCTATATTCTATCCAAACTTCCTCCCTAAACTCTAACCAAATAACTACATTTATACAAGAGGCTACCGAATCAAGTTGGCCTTCAGATCCACCATTAATAGAATGAATGATGAGATCTAGGTCCACATGCTTCCCAATGATAGATACCATCATTAAATCTATCACCAATAATAAATGCAAGAGTCAACCTTAGCAGAAATCCAAAATAAACAACTCGGTAAACAAGGATAACCGAGTGCCAGACAAGCATCATTGAGCGATAGGGAAATTACTGAGCGCTAGAGACATAACCGACCAACACCGGTGAACAAAGGAAACTGAGCAACACCGAACCAACTTGGTCAAAGAAGGAACCGAGCAACACAGAAAGCTTCAAACATGTTTTTGGTGACACAAGATTGCCAAGGACCCGAGATGCTCCTGCATCAGAGTCACTCTCATCTTCACAATGAACCATATTTCAAGGAATGAAGTCCTCATTTGTGGGCTTTAGTATGTCAAACCAATAAAGACTCTCATAGGCGTGTCTTCATAGATACCAATTTCTTGTATCTTCACACCTTGTTGGATAAAATTCACAAATTGTCTGTGTCCATGTGGGTATTTGTTCTGTGAAAATTTTCCTTACTTGTTCAAGAAATGGTAAAGTTAAAAATATTCCCTATGGTCCCCATCTTTCAACCACATGCCGATTCCACATGTCTTCTATCCCAATGAATTGTAGATGGAATAATTGCCCTTGATAGTGCATATTTTGTAGACCTTGAGTACTAGTTTGTGGAGCTCTGATCATTATTTTTAACTAGAGTGCCCAACATACTCATCTGTTTCAGTCATAAAAGGATCTTTTTATAACCAAACTGAGCTACTGTAACAAAGTACAACTCAGGTGGATCACACTCTTCACAACAAACTAATTCTATAAAAACAAGATCTTTGTAGAAATGATTAAAATTTCTAAGTGCCAGGGGATAAAACATAAGTAGACATATTTCCTGGAGAAGCATTTTTGAAGACAATAGTTTGTTCTTTATTCACTACAAATGCTTTGGAGATCAATATGATCATAAGAGTCATCAACTCTAATTGTTCTTTTCCTTAACATTTTAATTTTCTTGAAATATCTGGATAAAAAATTATGAAAAAAGTTTATAAAAAAATGGACCAAATTATTGATATACTCATTTTTTAAATACCACATGAATCCATGTTGTTAGGACCCTAAATATCTTAACATAGAAACTTAAAAACATGCTTTTTGACAAAAGTATTAGAATTAGCAATTATAATAGCGCTAATATCAAGAAATGAGAAAATAGCATTATTTTTTCAAGAGGTCTCACCAAAACTATTATTTTGAAGCTTCGAGGAAATGTACAAAATAAATTTTTAAAAGAATGTTTACCCATAAATGCATTTTATTGTTGTGTTAGAAACAAACTCTTATTCTATTCAAATTTTCTATCATATCTGTTGAAAAATGTTACATTAACTAATTTCTATTTCTTTAAGTCTTCTTTCTTCAAATTTTCTTTTTTCAAGTTGTTTTCCCTTTTTCATTTTCTCATAACGATCATAAGAAAATGGTGGCAATAATCTCGATCCTTGTAGTGAATTTACATAGGATATTGACACAAATGTCATTCTTGTTCTCTTTGTTGGTCCTATATCAATTGTTTCCTTTTCAAGTGTCAAACCTTAAGATTTTTGTATTGTCAATGCCCAAGTCAATCTCAATGGAATTTGAGTTGTAGAACCTCTTTGTGTAGCCATAGTTGGTATTGTTTTTTGGACTTTCTACATGGAATGGGAATCTAGAGTAGGTGTAAAATTTCACCATGACATACAAGGGTAGTTTTGGTTGGTTACTTTTAGGTTTGTATATGATTTCCTGAACATAACCTAAAATGCTATTTACAAGGCCTACTTCTATCCACATATTTGAAGTTAACATAGCTCTTGCATGTTTGTAGATTAATAATTCCACATCAAGCTCACCATGATAATTAGTTTCATCTGCTCCATTAATACTTGAAACTTTTGTTGCAATAATACGTGCAATAGGTTATCTTAGAGAATGTAATGTATTTCTATCATGATTGCGAACATTATCATTAGTGGAAAACAAATGAACATTATTATCTAAATCATTGTTTATCACTAGAGAAATGTTGTTTGTTGTTCTTGACATAAATAGATTCCATTCTTCAATTGTTGGTTGTGCATCTCTAAGATTTGTTAGTAACTGACAAAATTTTTTTTGTTCCAAATCCTCTCCATATTGTCTAAAAACCTTTTCCAAGGTGCCCACCATTTTAGAATCTTCCCATAGTAGCTTTTCTCATCCCTTGTTGTCATATGGTACCTTTTCTTTCACTAGAGGGAGTTGTTCGAGGTCACCAACTAAAATCATTAAAATTCCTAAAAAAACAAAAACAAAGAATTGGCAATGTTTTAGACTATGAATATATATTTTTCATATATCTGAGTCATATACAATAAATTTGCATGCATCTATGATATAAAATTAGAAATTAATACACACCTGCAAAGTTGAGATTGACATTATGAGGAAACGCTTGATGAAGTCAAGAGTCTATGTTCTCAAGGAGCTTCTCCCCAATTAAGTTCATTTCATCTATCAATATATATCTGATACGACTTATTTCTTCTTGAAAGCTTGTCAAACATGTTCCTTCCAACTAAGTAAAATCCTTTACTGGAATTTTTAACTTGGAAGTATATGAAGTATATGCTAAATATTGATATATATAAATGTATATTAAAAACAAATATTAATGTATATATTAAAAAAATTGAGTTGAACCAAACTCAATCTTCATATAGTTGCTATCTCAATCTAATCAAAATATTAAGGTTTTAATAATTTAAAAGAGAATAAATAAGAAACCTTTATTTGATAGCATATATTGGACAAAAAGAAATTTCATCGAAACCATGGAAAATGGCTTACTTCCAAATTATGCACAAATCATGTCTTATTGTCAATGATAAATTTCAAGATGAGTTTGTAGGAAAAATTTATGAAACCCTACTACTATTACAACCACAACATAGAAGTGGGGAGCCAAAATCAATCTCTTTAAAATTGAAGTCAATCTAAAAGTACCATGATTTTAGCATAGGGAAATATAATGTACTTTAGATCAAATGAAAATTTGTATCTATTGTAAGCTAGTTTGTGTTCACCAATGCAATGTCATCTTGTCAATACTGATGTATTTATTGATATAAAAATATTCTTGGATAGGATTGGGAAACAAGGTCACGAGGTGCAATCTTCCCAAATCCACATGATATGAAATGTGTCTTGACATCATCACCCATCATTAAAAAGATTACCAAACCTAAAAAACTATATTATTAGATGAACAACATAATTGTTTTTTGATTAAATCAAATAATCATAATATTATATTTAAATTTTCCAATATTAACCATAATATAATATTATTTTCAAAACTATTTTCCAGGGAAAATATTATTAACTTTTTATAAACCAAAAAAATATGAATTATATATTAAATGAAATAGTTATAGATAAAATTTAGAAAATACATTTTTTTTCAATATAATCAGTACAAATTTTAATTAAAATGGTAGTTATGACACGTGAAGTTACCAGCCATACAAATCTTTTCATGACTATTTTTGGCCCAATTTCCCTTTAACTCATGTTTGAAATGCTTCTCCATTTTGTATGGCTAAGTTGGGCGTTACAGATTACTGGAAATTCAAGCTGTCAAATTATTTTTTAAATTGTTTTTTGTTTATAAAGACGATTGCTTCCGTTGTAGTTGGCCTTTTCACAAAATCTAAGGAAAATTTGTATTTTAAATTGGTAGAGTTTTTCTCTTTTTTAGGAATGTTGCCTGTAAAATTGTTCTATGATAAATCAAGATATTTTACCAATGCCAATGATCTTACAAACTCCATCTCCTATCCTTTGAAATTGGTTGTCGCTCGATCTACATAGATTGGAACAGTATCTCCACCACCAAATGCTTCAGCATCGACTATTTTATTTTTCAGAGCTTGCAAAGAGAAGATGTTGGCTGGAATAACTCCTAAAAATTTATTGGATGATAGATCCAAGATTTGAATAAGTGGAAAAGTTATAACTTCTGAAGGTATTTTTCCTTCAAATCTATTTGATCTCAAGATCAAAACCTTAAGGTTTGCAAGCTTCCCTATCCAATTTGGAATGAACCCTCTTATTTTTTTGTTGTTCAAATCTCCAACTGCTTACACTTTGCAAGAGAGGATGGGATTGACGAATTTAGTCCATTTTGACCCAATTTTAATGTCTAAAGAGAAGACATGTTTGTAAATTGCTTTGGCAACTAATAATCCTAATGATCAAATTGCAAAATAGCGGGAATAATTTCACAACACAAAGTTTTACAACAACTTTATTTTCCGGAGATAAAATCACAAACAATTGATGAATCTGGAATAGTCAAGTCCACAACTCCAAATTAGAGAAAATAGTGATTTATATTAATGCTTCAAAAAGTCATATGTACGATAAATCACTTGCAAAAAGTGCAGTAGAAAATAAAATATTTAAATTGTTGATCGATCATGATATCGTTGGTCATCTTTTCCCCTTTATATTTTACACAACATATATATGTGGTTGAATGGTTTTCATACCCCTTTGGATGAAAAGACACCGCCCTTTTAAATAAAACTAATTTTAAATCCCAAAGCTGTTTTAGTTTACGTGATTAATTACCATTTTATAGAATGTTTAAGCATATTAGAGGTATTTTAAGGCTGTTTTAGAGGTATATAACGTTTGGATGGTCTAGAAATTATGTAAGTGCCCCCTTTGGTGCTTCAGAATCTATTCTTTATGCTCATCATTGTATTTATGTTCTATTTTCACATCCAGTCACATAGATTACATGTATTACTTATAACTATTGCTTCACTCAATATATATATATATATATATATATATATATACATACATATATATATACATACATATATATATGTATATACATATATATATATGTACACACACACACACACACACACACACACACACACACACACACACACACACACACACACATATATATATAAGAATGTTTCATGTGCCATGTCTTGTTCATGTTTTCTCCAACTAGCATGCTTCGATCATTTTTGTCTTCTCACTTTGAATTATAAAATACCCTTGACATGACAACCATTATTATCGTCATGACTTTTAGTAGGATACACCGACCAATTAATGCTCATGATGAACCATATGTGTGTTGTTTTATTTGATCGGTAGACCCCTTTAAGTGTCCCTTTGATGCATCTTTTGTCACTTTGGTAGTGGTATACCTCTCCCCAATCTCCTTCTTGTTCATAATTGACATAAGATTAATTGGTATGATAACATTCTCTGTGTATTCCCTCACATGTATAAGGTAATCTGATGCTTCATTTTTTATCTCTTAATCATTGAGGCTTCCTCGATAAGGCATTTTAGCTATTGACAAATTTTTTTAGTAGTCTCTCTAATAGAATCATACGTTCTTAGTCATTGGTGTAGGCTACATTACTTCTTCCATCGGGCATCACGTGGCTTTCATTTTGTTACTCTGCAGCTAAATGCTATGTTGATGATTTTATTGGCATAACTCTTACTGATATACTTATTTTTTTATGGTTACCCAACATGTATACACTCTTTTATCAACATATGTTCTTCCTATCACTAACTACCCCTTGCCATTGTCTCCTCAACCGTCATTATATCGGTATATGTTTTTCTAATAGATTCATCGAGTATCAACGCAATCCATTCATTGTGATTCCGAGATTTAATGGCTACACCGATGTCCCTTGGTTGAGGTAGCTTTTACCGATGTATTCCTCATGTTTATTCTATCAACATAAGTCTTTCCAATACCGAGCATTGACCAAATAAACTTCCTTTTGATAATGATATGTTACACTGATGATTGGTGTAGGTGTTGCCAATTACATTTTATCTCCTTTGTAAGCCTCTTATCTTACATCAATATTATTCTTACCAATGTCTTTTATCCTCTTGACTTGTTATTGGTATTGGTCTTTCTGATTGCTTATTTTTCAATATATTATTACTGTATCAATGTGACTCACTAATTTTCTCATCGGGATAGAGTCTAACTATCAGGATGTTGATTTAGATCTTTCACCGATATTGTAGTGCTACACCAATTGTTTTGATGACTTTTTTACCATCAAGATAGCTATCTTCGAGTCCAGTTGATACTTATGTATATTTGAACAAAGTGAGATCGGTGTAAATTTGAGGCAAGTCACACCGATGATATTATCTTTTGAGAATATCTGTATACAATAATTCACAATATGTAGATTCCACATGGAGCTGATTAGAATAAATATGCTTCACAAAATTCATTGAATATTTTGTCTCTTCTAAATAATCCTATGATATGTGGGTGGTTCATAGGTAAAGATAGGCATTTTTAGGATTTTCTAATTATATAGATTCCAAAATTTTGCAAACTTTTTGAGCTCCATCAGTGGATCTTTCTGGGGACGTATGCCCTCTGTGGGCATAGAGAGAATCCAACTATCTTTGTAGAATAAAACCAAGTAACAATTAATTGGGTTTATACTCTTTTCTAAAATCACATCTCAAATTTATTTGATGACTACGTGCTATCAAAAATTATATTTTCCACTATGAAAAATCTTGTGCATGTACCCTTTGCATACAAGTCTTGCCTTATTCCTAGTGACATCTCCATTTTCATTCAACTTGTTTCTAAATATCCATTTGGTTCCAATTATATTCTTGTCTTTCGGTCTCAGTACCAATGTCCATGTTTTTTTTTTTTTTTTTTTTTTTTTTTTTCTGTATCTACTCAATTTATTCATTCATGGCCTTAATCTATTCATCATGTTCAAGTGCATCTCTAACAGTTTTAGGTTCAAATTTAAAAACTAAGCAAGTGTTGTTGCTAAACTTACTTCGTTTCATCATGCCAGCTTTCTTATCTCCAATAATCTAATTTTGTAGATGATGTTTCCTTACATATCTTGCAAGTACAAGTTATGTTCTTTGTTCTTCATTGTGTTCTCCACTTGGTGTAGGATCATGATCTTCATCGGGAACTATTTGCTGATTCTCAGCCTGTATAGAATGATTCTTAGTAGCATTACCTCGTTGCTCGGTAACGCTAGGCTATTTCTCAGGTAGAGTGTCAGGTTTCTCAATGTAAGTAAATCTACCATAATCTTCTGGTTCCTTTTTTCTTTCTTCATCATTCTTTTCAGAAACTTCATCAACTCTCATATTTGCACTTTCAATCATCTTGTTAGTTGCCTTATTCAAACATTTGTAATCTTTTCTCTTAGTAGAATATTCCTTCATCACCTTTTCATCACCTTTTGAATCAAATTTCCCATTTTTATCATCTTTCACAATGTAACATTTGCTTCCAAATATTCTGAAATAACTTACATTAAGTGTGTAACCATACCATAATTCATAAGGTGTCTTGTTTAAATCTTTCTTCATTTGAACTTGGTTCAATGTGTATACTGCAGTACTAACAACTTCTCTCCAGTATATCTATGTAACATCCTTTTCAATCATTAGTGTTCTAGCACAATCCACAATAGATCTATTTCTCCTTTCAACAATCTCATTTTTTGTGGTGTCCTCGATGCAAAAACCTATCTCTTAATTCCATGCTCATGAAAAAAATTAGTGAACTCATCAGAAATAAATTCACCATCTCTATTTGATCTCAAGCATTTTAATGCTTTACCACTTTCTTTTTCTAGTTTAGCTTTAAACCATTTAAACATCTTAAAAGCTTCAAATTTTTCTTTCAAGAACATGACAGTCATCATTCTAGAGTAGTCATCAACAAACAAGATAAAATATCTGTCTCCATAATAACTCTTAGTTCTCATAGGACCACACAATTCGGTATGAACTAACTCCAAAATAACATTAGATCAATAGTTTTTTCTCTTAAAACTAGATTTTAACATTTTTCCCATTTGACATTGTTTGCACATGACATGGTTAGGTTTAGATATGCTTGGTAAACCTCTAACTCTGATTTTCTTACTAATCTTAACCATTTTGTCAAAATTTACATGACATAACCTTTTGTGCCATAACCACACATCTTTAGTTCTAGCCAACAAACAAGAAGTTTCAACATTGTCAAGATAAAATAGATTAACTTTAGATTGTTCACCAATGCCGACCAAATTTCTAGTCTCATCATAGATTTTCACTTTTCTATTCTCAAATGCAACTCGGTGACCTATGTTATTCAACTATTCTACATTCAACAAGTTATAATTAAGTCCCTTCACCCAATATGCATTCTCACATCTGATCTTATTGTTTAGCAATATAGACCCTTTTCCATTTACTAGACAAGGTGTATCATTTTCCATTTTAACAGATCCACCATTATAATGTTCAAGGTATTCAAATTTCTCTTCATCACCAGCCATATGATGTGTACAACTACTATCAATAATCCAAGTATCATTCTTGCTAACTTTAGAAATAAGTGTTATTTCAACATACCTTTCTTCTTCTTCTGAATCTCCTTTTAAAGCTATGAATACCACCTCAATGTCTTCATCAGTGTCAGTTTTGGTGTCATCATCATCATCTTCAACAAGGTAACATGGCTTCTTGCCTTTGTCTTTATAATCTCAGTTACTTCTTCTGTCATACTGTTGATTGCCTCTGTGTTCTCGATTATCTCTTTTGTCAGACTTCCTTTCATTAGATCTTTCATTACTTTTCTCATCTTCTTTCATGTTAGGATATCTAGTTGTAATATGGCCAATCTCTTTAGAATTAAAGCATACCAAAGGTAGTTTTTCTTTATATCTTCATTTACCTTTCTGCAATCTTCTAGCCATTAATGCTTCAAGCTTAGTTAAGTCTAGTTATCCTACAGTCCCAAATACTCCCAGATGTATATAACAAAACTTTCAAACCAATTAATCAACTCGGTAAAATATAAACTGTGTCTTTCTCTTCATATACCGATTACTAGTAAATTAAGTATTGTGTTTACCAATCAATCTAGTTATAGAAATGTGTAAAGTAAAATAACAATTCAACACATCCATACACATATAACACATAGATTTTAAACGTTGAAATCATGTTATGGGACAAACCACCTGGGATCGATAACCCAAAATAATTCACTCTTCTGAAGTGAGATCAGTTAGGAGCCAACCCTGTTGAAGGTTACAAAACACACTGTAAGGTGTGACCTGGTTAGAGGATTTATCACTAATAGTTCTCCCTTAACCAATCATTCACTATGGGGTCAACAAGAAAAAAATCAATATTCATTGAATGTCATATTGAAATATAAAGACTGTTAAGTCCCACTCGGTTAAGAGATTTATCTGTAGCAATGATTAAACTGATACTGTAATGATCTGATTCAAGTAAAACTTGATTTGCATATTTTCAGATCTATGCTAAGCTCAAAAATACCTTTGATCAATAATCAATTCAATATATCTTTGTTTCCTCCAACTCTGTTCTACTCAGTAATTGCTTTCTCTCTCACTCGGTGTTGTCTGTAGATTTTCTCAATTATGTATTCAACCAGTTTGATTAGTGTTGCATGAAATCAATCTCTTCATGCGAATTGTCCTACAACATACTCAATAAAGAATCTCATATCTATTTATATAAATATCATAAACCATTTTATTCCCATCCATAGATTTTGCCTCTTAATCTTCATTGATGATTTTGCCACTTTAACCTTCCTTCGAAGTTGTGTCAATAACATGTTTTATTCTACTCCATCCAATCATCTTTGAATTCAATAATGAATAATGAACAATGAATAATGAATAACACATTTCATTCTCCTTGGAAAAAAAAAGTTGCAATTCAATAATGAATAATTTGTTGAATAATATTTACAAGAGAGATCAAAACTCTAAAAGGAAACCTAGGTTGCATAATAATAATTAATAAAAGGATTAATTGTTATATGCCTAAAGTTTAGCTTAATTAGGTAGAGATAATAAGTGACTTAATAACTAAATCAATATGATTCAATTAATAAGAAAACAACTTATTACTCTAACACCCCCTTAAGATAGACTTTGGGAGAAGCTAAAAACCTAGAAAGGACAACTGAAAGCAAATGGGTTCCGGCAATAAAGGCCTGATCAGGTACCCAAGTACAAAAGAGAGTCTCTATAAAGTGGAGAAATAGAGAAAACCACATGGGAAAAAATCTACTCCAAAAAGAGACGAAGACTAGTCTAAAGGACTGAAGAAGCCTCCAAAACTAGGGAATGTTCCAGAAAATAGGAACAAGGATGAACATGTAGAACATCACTAAAGAAAGAAGTTTTAAACTCTGTCAAGAAGTAACTGTTGATCTGAAGATCCTCCACTGAAATAGAACATGACTAGGTAGAGAAGATTGCAATCTGCATGAGTGTCATCAAAAGACACTGCTCAAATAAGGAGGCAAAAAAAGGTAAACAACTGAACTCAAAGATACATAAGACTATAATCTACATGAGTACGATCAAAAGACACTGCTTGAATAAGGAGGAAAACAAAGGAAAACACCTGAACTTGAAGATATAGATGATATAAAAAATACCAAATTCTAAAGAGCTGATTAATAAAAGATGGAAGAGTGCCTCCAAAATTAGGAAAGAAAGAGTGTCCATATGGTAAATGATCCATCTCACTGGAATAAATAGGTACCCAACCACTACATCCACCTAGTACATTGGAATAAATACTGAATACATAGCTCACTCCATCGAACCAAGGAAGAAGAAGAACTAATAGTAGAAATACCCCCATAATGTTGACAAGGGAGAAATGATAGGTACACTAAAAAGAATGTCCAATATGAATTGCATGATGAAGAACTAAGAACATTGAAGGTATAGAGAGAGTACAAACAAAAATAAAGATATCCTGAGGCTAATATCATTGGAGGAACACTCATGTGAAAAAATTAGATGGAAAACTAAGTGAAACATCAAACCCCCCGTGGCACTTTATAATGGAGTATGAGTACAAATAGCACAAACATGTGCAAGATCCCAAGCATTCAATTGAATGACACTTTATCTCAGTGTGTTTGCATAAAATAATTCTTACAAAGGATGTATAGAATTATAAAAGATTACAAAAGGATGCTGAAACAAGAATAACAACCTGAAACAAGCCATCCCATAAAAAGAAGAGATCCCAGTACCTGAAACATCCAAGATATTCACTAGAGTGCAGAAATACAAAAAACTGAATAAAATATACCTTGATAAGAATCTAGAAAATAGACTCACAACACTAGAAATTTCACAAAATAATTTTTCTAACAATATATCATTTTCCAAAAAAGGATTCCAGATGTACAAGATATGGTGCTCAGAGTAGGAAAATGAACTTCTAGATTTGACAAAAAACACACTATCAAAAAAGCTAAATAAAAAATTCAAACCTCTAAATCTGGATAAAGCTCAGAAAGAGCTTATGGACGATATCTCGTTTGCTCAATTATGACACCATATGCTCAAGTTATGAGAAAACAACCACAAGCTGCTCTGAAGGGCCCAAAATGGTGTCGAAGTGTTTTGATGCAGTGCTGAAGTCAACATTTCACAGCCCACTAAATTTGATGATCGTATGACCATCATCGCAAAAATGTAATTAGGTCTGGGGGCCAAAAATTCTAGCCCCTGGTCATCTAGGTGACCAGATGTTAGCAGTTGGGGGCTGGTGGTTTGGCCCTTGGTCCTTGGCGACTCCATGTGACTGCGAGCTAGTTGTATGTGGGGTTGGCAGCTGGAGGAAGCCTTGACAATCACACCGTAATTGTCGATGGTGACCATGCGATCATGGCAGTGGTAAGTGCAATGGAAATGGCAGTGGTAACAGTGACAGTTCTATTGGCGGGGGCCACTAGCGATGCCACTAGTACTAATTACCTCATCAGATAGTGTGCCAAGGTCGTACGAGCTGGCACATAATTTCTTTTTCCTCTCCCTGCAAACTTGTCCACATCAGATGAATTTTATATTGAAATAGGAGTTCTTGGACATTGTGAGCTCAACAATGAGGTCTTTTTGAGCCCAAATTTCTCCAAACAATAGTGACCACCTTAGGATGTGTGCTACGGTCTAATGACCCTGGTGCAAAATTTATTTACCATGAAATGCAACTTTATCCAAATTGGACACATGTAATATGGAAATAGGGCTTCTTAGGAACTCTAAATGCAACAATAAGGCTTGTTTGAGCCCAAAGTGATTAGAAAAAGAGGTCCCCCTAGATCCAACCGAAAATCCTTTGAAAATGCAGATTTGACAAACAAGGTCGAATCTCACAAGAAGAGGGCAGGGGCATGAAGATATGGAACTCTGATACCATGTTGGAGTTGATGAGAAAACAACCCATAGCTCCCAAGAATACGTGCACACAAACACCTATCATAGAAAGAGAGAGAAGTAAGAAGCTATAGAGGCATTAATACATTGATCTATAAGAGAGGAGAAATCATTGATGTATGGAAACAAAAGTTGCAATTCAATAATGAATAATTTACTAAATAATGTTTACAAGAGAGATCAATCCTGATAAAAGGAGATCAAAACCCTAAAAGGAAACCTAGGTTACATAATAATAATTAATAAAAGGATTAATTATTATATGCCTAAAGTTTAGCTTAAGTAGAAAGAGTTAATAAGTGACTTAATAATTAAATCAATATGATTCAATTAATAATAAAATAACTTATTACTCTAACATAATCAATATGTAATCAAATAGCGACATGCTAACTCTGTCTATCATTTGTCCCTGGATTACCACCAGAAAAATCTATCTAATTGGTCCCGACACCATCTTTATGAATAGGAGAAGAACCTATCTGAGTAGGAGCATGTGAGAGCTTTGACCATATTAAATTTGAGATATTGTTGTAACAAAACTCTATATCAAACTTGAAACTTGAGCCCACTAACTCTACATAGCTAAGACAATAGCATGTAAAACTTGTATATCTTGGCTAGGAGTTGTATGATTAATAGGCCCAACAAGATGAGCCACATGTCTAGTAGCACACAAATCTTGTCATCACCAAAATGGTGCAAGTATAGCCCTGGGCATAGGAGGAGCTTCTCTACATGGAACAAATCTCCCTCAAATTCACACCCTACCTCCACCTTTACCTCCAAGTCCACCTCCACCCAGACCTATACCACCTCTAGGAGGAACAACCACAAGTCTACCACTACTGCAAGCTTTGATAGCTATACATCTATCTCTGCCAACTTGACCTCTACCTCTTCCATCCCAGACCCTAGCTTTCCTCCACTGTCGTTGACCTCCTCCATCACCACCACCACCACCAAAATCATCAGCATCATAATCTCATCATCATCATCATCATCATCATCATCATCATCATCATCATCATCATCATCATCATCATCATCATCATCATCATCATTGTCGTCATTGTTGTTGTCATCGTCATCGTCATCATCGTTGTCGTCATTGTCGTCATCTTCATTGTCATCATCATCATCATCTTCGTCATCGTCATCATCATCATCATCATCATCATCATCATCATCATCATCATCATCATCATCATCATCATCATCATCATCATCATTGTCATCATTGTTGTCATTGTCCTCATCATCGTCATCATCATTGTCATTGTCATCCTCGTCGTGGTCATCATCGTCATCATCATCATCATCATTGTCATCGTCATCATTTTCATCGTCATCATCATCATCATCATCATCATCATCATCATCATTATCATCATCAGGATCTCTCTGATAAATATCAGGTACTAGCTTAGCAAGATTTGTAAACCTAGGAAATGGATGTTGTACCAACTACTGTGAATACTCAGGAGTCACACATGCATCAATCATACCCTCTTGGTAGTCCCATACAAAAGGCTACAAACCTAGGAGTTCATCACATACATCTCTGTAATCAAGAAAAGGTCCCCATAAATGTCTCTCAGTCTGAAATTGAGCGTAATGAGATAAGCCCGACAATATACCCTAGATGTGACCAAACCATCTTAGTACTCTCATACAATAGAATCTCTCCAACATAAGTGGTGTTCGTCCAATCAACCAATGAGGCATGAACATAAATGGAACCTTGGTGACATCCTTTACCCAAGCATCATAACTAATATAAGGTCTCTAACAAACCCGATCCATATCATCCAACATGTGATGCCAAATATCTATTTCTCTCACATGATGCTGGACAATTAGTCTATCATATATGAAAATATACGGAGAACCACAAGCTCAGACCCTATCAGTAATAGGTCTCATAATTGGGAAATACTCCCAAGTCCAAATTTGAAGTAAGACTGCATTGGCAGAAAATGTAGCATTGTGCCTATAAATAAAATGATGTGAATTATGGTATAACTAAGACTAGACACATGAACCCCAAGAAAATTTGCGCATGGCTATGCAATCATGTCCTCTAAAATCCAACTCCAGCCAATTGGAAATCCATGACCATGTATGTCTAGTAGAAAAAATCCTCCAATGAAACCAACCAAAACAATAGGAAGAGGGGCATAAGATCTCATCCATCTCCAAGGGATACTATCATCATCAATCGTAGCATCTCCAAGCACCCATCTGTAAGTCAATCCATCATAAACATGATCATAACTTAAACTACGGGACCCATCATCAAAATCTGTAGGATAGGGTAGACATCTTTGAGGGTGATAGTCATCTAACCCATGGGAAAATAAAAGGTATAATGGTCCAAGTGCCATCTCTCATCCAAAATAGTAAATAAACCCTTGTTCACTTGGAACTGAGGCATCTCAGTAAAAGACCATAAATTGCATCGACGAATCACTCATTTATCATGCACAAATAAATCATCAATCATGTCAAACAACCATGGATAGAGGCCTCTAACCTATAGTTTCCAAAAGGAAACCTATTTTTAAATCAAGATTAAATCAATAAGTTGACATCATCACATTAATTATCAAACATCAATGAAACAACTTTATCCTATCATCTACTTCCTCATCTTGAGTAGATCAAATTTCCTAACTCTAGATCTTGAGGAAGGAAAATCAATCAATCATATCGACCTATTAAGACTGATATCACTACAAAATTAATTAACTAATCAAGACTAGTCCATCAAACACACTTTCTTTCATAACATCATCAATCAGAATCATAACTCTATCTATCTGATCAAATGATGAGTAAATAATTATGACAATTAGGCTTCAAAAATTGTGAAAAATGTGAAAAAGGGGCTATGTGCTACTTCAACATATCATAAGCACAAAAAAATCATACACACTACAATTTTCTATTGTACGCACTACAATATTCTTTCTACTTGCAACACTACTTTACACGCACTATTAGACATGGTATGTGCCATAACATTACACACAAGCACTACACAAATTATAATTTTGCAACTATGTCAATCAACCCTACACACTACAACCTAACTAGCGTTCCCTATTATACATGCTATTTCAAAGCATGCAAAGCACTACAACTTTACATAGATGCACTACTTTAATACTCATATGCTCTAAAACTAAGGAAACATTCAAAAATCATTTAAATTCTACGCCTAAAATCTAAAATCTAAAATCTAGCTATCAAATTTAAAAATTGAAAATCAAGGATAGATATGAATACATACCAGAGGTCCATAGTCAGTTGGGCACTGGAATTGATGACCTCGCTTGAACCTATGCTCTTGAATTAGCACAACCATGATTGTAGTTGAGGAGTGAAAAGGGCTTTGAGAGGGTAAAAGTGAGTGTGAAAATGATAAAAAGGCCACAATGAAAATTGAATTTAATCCTTAAATACCGAAAGTGATTTTTTTATAAAGGGGATATTTGTACATTTTTAAACCTTTTGTCATCGGAATTATTTTTCACCGGGGCATTTTATTTCAAATTAATTTTATCAGGAAACAAATAGAAAGTAGAATTTCACTCAAAATTTGAAAAATCATTATGAAATTCAACCAAATATTTTGACATCAATTTTCATTCATTTCTTGAGGGGACATCGCTCAAATTATCTCAACTAGGTCATTTTTTTGCAATCAGGAACATTGAACGTTAAAAATTTAAAATCGTTAGTGGAGCATCGAAATTAGTTTAATTTTTTCATCAGGGACTCATATCGAGATTGCATCATTATCAAAGCAGTATGACAACATTATGAACATTAGGCATCAGGAATCGAAAATCATTCTTTGAACTAACACGTTTTGCACATTGATTCAAAGAAAGGTGTTTGTATACACCTAAAATTGGTCAACAAAGGTCAAAGAAACTCAAAATCAAGGATTAATTATCAAAGCCATCAATTAATTAAATATAATCCATTTAGATTAATTAAATACAAAAATCAAATAACTATGTAATTGACTTAATCAATTAATTATATAGTTAAAATCAATAATTAAATCCAACCCCTCTAATTTGCCTACATGGATAAAGTAATTAATCATTTGAAATAAATAAAGCCTAATTTTCCTCACCTACCACATGGAGAAAAAATAGATTCAACCAATGAGGAAAGAGGATTTGGAGCGCATGGATTCATAAGAGGCTTTGCTTTCTTAACCTTTCATTTGATAGTCTTGTCTCTTGATGTGAAACACAACTCAACCTTGTCTCTAACCTTGGGTTAACTCAACTCAAATCAAACTCACCCTCCTAACTTTGGAAAATCCTATAAATAGGAGGCATCATAAGAGCAATTCATCCATTAGTATTTGCATCCATACTATAGTTAATTTGCATCATGATTTAGTATAATTGAATTAATCTTAGTGTCATAATGAAAATTTTTACCTCAAATTGAACATTTAGATTAGATCATTTAGCTTAGCTTTGTACTCTCATTCTAAGGATTGTTGCTTTAGGATTGTTCTTGTAGCTCAAAGCATGAATTTAGTCTTCTTAGTTAGATAAACATAAGATTCTTTCAATATTTCAAGTTGAATTGCTAATTAGAACATCTAATTTAGCTTTCAATTTGATTTTAATTGAGCTAATTTCTCATGAGTATGTTTTGTGATAGACAACATAATATATTGATTAGTTCTCAAAGAATGAAACATGAAATAAACAAAACAAAAAATCTAAAGATTAGAATGCAAGCACAATATCAATAGAAATCTCATTAATCAATAACAAAGAATAAATGTACATAGATAGATGTGAGTGCATCCACAAAATGTGGAATGGACTCCTTCTATTCAGAATAGTAGCAAACCATCCAAGATAATAGAAATATATCAAACCTACACCACTCACAAACCTATAACAACCTCCACACCTCACCTACAACAAGTCAAATAGGGACATCTAAGTAGACTTAACAAAGTAAAAACTAATCGTAAAAGTATTTATTTATTCATAGACTTGTAAGAAACGCAAGTCTTAATGGAGCAGTATTCTCCCATTGTCACAGATAAAAGTGGAATATTGGTATTCAGCTAACAGGGGTTATAACAGATACAAGCAAATCCAGCAGTGCTAGTCGCCACACATGTTCCAGCTACGGCGTGATCAGAAGCTACGCAGGTGTTGTGACACCCTTGCGTATAAATATCGCATGCCCCTTTATACGAACCGCTCCAAAATCCGCAAAACCCATCGGAGTCGTACACCATGGACTCTTTGTGATCGCCAACAAATTCCAAATAATTAGTATTTCAGAATTTATTCAGCAAATAAATATATCCATTTACCAGAGAAGAAGAAGAAGAATGCATTTACCAGAAGCAAAAGCTGAAGTAGACGCGATTACCAATAACAAGAACACGTATGCAATATATCCCTTGCCCATTTGTGCAGTCAGTTAATATCTGTTCTGTGAGAAAAAGTTTACTGATGCTACTATTTATAGTTGAAGCAAGCACTTTAATTATTTATGGAATCTCCGGCCTGATGAGTTTCGGCTATCTAAACTACAAAATAACGACTTTTAATTACTCGTTAGTTGCAATGTAAAACATACAAATGACAATAAATGAATGGCTTTTTGCATAGCTGCGACGGTACCTGCGAAGCTTCAGATAATACCCAATTTGGAGTTTGCGTGTTGACTCCAAATTAAGTACAGTTTTGATAATTCTGTGCCCAGAATTCCAAAGATGCCCATCTCTCCCATCTGCCAAGAAAAAAAATATATAACTATATATTATTTGTTAAGTAGTGCGACTGATAATATCCTTCTTGGAAAATAATAAGTCTACCATCGCCAGAAAAAATAGCCCACTGATAATTTCCATTCAGCAGAAATTATCGTTTCATATTATTATTATTTCTAAATTAGGGTTTGATGTCATTCTATAGAAAATAATAGATATTGGTTGTTTAAAACTATGTCCTATTATTTTTTGGAATCTGGTTATTGATGTGATTATCTCTACACTCCAAAATCATCACTTTGAAACGCTCAGCAGCGATGCAAAACTAAGAATGATGTAATAAATAAATTGGCTTTTACATAATGTCTTCTGATAATATATATTTGTTTCTATCACTTTTATATCATGGAACACATTGGCATCGTTGATAAGATGATATTGCATTCGTGAATACAAACTAGTTTCAGAATGACTTTTCATTTAATCTGAACTATTTTCTCTTTCCTCATGCTAAAAGCCTGGTACTTTCAGATTGATAAATTGCGAAATTTGAGAAAAGTTTGAGACCTAAGTTTGAGACAAGGTTTTGAAATTGAAGTTTGTTGTGAGGCTTTTTGGCAAGAGTTCGACTTGAGATCATGAAATCCAACTTATATTGAAGATAATATTAACCTAACAAGTAGAATATATATGGAAATACATAAGATTGTCCTACCATAAAATTAGTAATTTCACACGACCTTATTTACTTTGCATCTATTGAGTGATAATTTTGGAAATGATTTCCTTATCCAAGGGTGACCTAGTAAGGTTATGGGAGGAATACTCTAGCATTGACACCATCGAGTAGATTGTGTAATAAAAGAAAGACTTTCTAGTGAAGAACTCCCTATTGGTAGGACCTCTAGTAGAAAAGTCAATGACTTATGGACTAAAAGTAGAAAATATATTCAATTATCATATTAATACCTTTCCCATCAATACATTAACTAATATTTTATTATAAATATGATTGAGAAAAAATTCAAGGTAGACTACTGATCCCTACTAAGATGAGATCACCACTACTCCAACATAAAAGTCATCATTATTACAAATGTATGATCACTTAAATTTTAGGGAGAAAGAATAAATATATAGGACATTAAGGTCAATAATAAGATCAATCGTGACAGATCTAATTATGACCAAATTATGTTGACAACCAACATGTATCATCAAATTTGACAACTAGGGGGAACAACTAGGGTACATTCTGGATGAGTATCCAACAATATAAAATATTGTGTTCTTGACGTTTACACCTTATCTTAATGAAATCATATGTTGTAGTCTAGAGTTGCTGAAGCACTTGCACTCAAATCAATACTCGCATAAATTGGAAGATCATCTTCATAAGGATAATGTTAACAAAACAACCTAAAAGATGCATCAATATTATAACTATCTTAATTTAGAGGACCCTTGAAAACTCTTTCTGTTTTCTATCTTGCATTAACGGTTCATTCAAAAATATATTAAAAATTGATTAAAATAAAAGAAAATCTATGAACACTTAGGTCTCCTAACAACAAATAGGAGTGATCAGTCCTCTGAATATTGCAAGAACCTTTTCATATAGAGTCTTGATCTTATATATGATCATATATTGAAAGAATGGTTTCTCTTAATGAATTGGAAATTGAACCACATGAATCTTGTTAGAATTAATAAAATATAGGAAACCAACTAATGATTAGATTGTAGTTAGCAAAGAGTCAATCGAAAGGGGTCTAGGTTTATTTTTGTTACTATTGTCTCTCCACAATCATGACTTTCCAAATCCAATATGTGTCAACGAGATGGTTAAGAATAAGTATTCAACACCATAAGACTTATAAAAAGCATACCCTTTCTATCCTAATACCTCTCTATTAAAAATATCCATTCAAAAGTGTTAGTTACTAAATCAAGATCTATACTTGAACTACATCAATAAAATAAAATAACATATTGCATTTCAAATAAATGATAATACAGTAGTTTATATCTCCTCATATAAATACATATTTCTTTATTGTTTCCAAATATATATACAACTTGCAAAGCCCAAAAACTCTACACTTGTGTAACAATACAACTAGCAACATTAAGTAAACCCTTGCATACTTTATGGGTGGTAAAAGAACATATGCTATAAAAGATATTGCATGAAACTATCAAGTAGGGTTTCACAAGGAACATTTATCTTTTTTTAACATTTGATATATATAAATTTAGAGTGCTACACTCTACATAATTTGTTCATATTTTATGTGAACCATGCAAGACCGTTCATGTATTTTAATTTTGGTCTCAAAGCATAAAATGTAATGAAGGGAAGTCATTTGAACTAATGACAAAATTGGTTTGGGAAATCGAAAGAGCCAACCACTATTCAAGTTCAGTGTGGACTTCTTCTTAACAAAAGTACCTATATACTTTTAATAGGTAGAACAAGCAATATTCCATGGAGCCATATTCCATATGGGAATCACTAAGTTTTTAGAATAGAAACCGTTATAGTAATCTTACAATTTGAGTTATCTCCTTTTGGTTTCTGAATCTATAACACACAACCTTAAATATATCAGTTATTTCAAAATGGGGATTATGGAATTATCAAGAACAACGGAAAAATAATCCCAAGAAGAAGGATCATAGAACTCCAAACCAAAGCACAAATCTAGAGCTCCCTGAGGTGACTGCAAATATTTGCATAGCTAAGTCTTGTTCAATAGTATTTCTTAACAACCCACAATGGTTATAAAATACTACTTTCTTAGATAGTAAAGCCTTGGTTTTGAAATGGTTAGGCCAATATCCATCATTTAGTAAAATAAAAAAATGGTGTGAACATCAATGGAAAAGCTTATTCATTTCGATGAAAACCTTAACAAATAGCTTCCATCTCATTATTTTCTCTACAAAATAAGACATAGTGGATTTTAGGGAATGGACCATATATGATGAATGGAAAAGGGTTCTATATTAGAGATTGGACACTAATTTTAATCTTGAGTAGGAGATAGTGAAGGAGACCCCAATATGGTTTATAATGGACAACTTACCACATGAATACTAGGGTGCAGAAACAATGAAGATTTTAGGAGATTCTTTGGAAAAATATGTAAAATTTGAAGAGCTTGTTAATAACAATAATTTTTCCATAACCCCCGAGATTCTTGTGTGGAGGCAGGTTTTTTATGAATTACCTTCCCACATCATAATACAAATTGACAATGGCATATGGAGGCAACCCCTAATAGAAGAGGATATGTTGAGTGATACATTTTTTTCAATAGCCCAAGATGATAGACATGAGAAATGGAAAGGGACAGACAATTCAAGGTTAGTTCATATCATTTTACAAATGAAAAAAAGTAAGGATATACAACTTGATTCAATAGATCTCTTGGAAACCTTTAACTATTCTGCCCCAATCATGGACTTCACCATCAAAAAGACAAAGAGTTTGCAAAAGGATGAGATTGAAAGGAATTTTATTTTAGAATCACAAGTATGACTAGAGAAATCCCAAGAGAATGTTTCAACCCATCTAGTCCTTGAAACTCCCTTAGATACTTGTCTCAAATAAATAATAATGGTGTAGGGCTTGAAGAACCTTAGAAAGAAATAAATTTTATAGATCCTTTACTTCACCAAACTGTTAATGAGGACTCTGCAAAAATGCATTATCAAGGAGGTAAGACCACAACATAACTCTAAAAAAATAGGGTTTGTCCCAGATTCTTAAATCCATATGTAGACATAGATGAGGATATCTCTCAAGAGGCAAATAGAGGTAATAATCCTATAAAAGAGAAAAATCAAGATCTTTTGGATCTGAAAGCTCAACATCAAAAGAAATGCGGGAAGGCAATGTAAAGATTGGATGTCTATGATGAAAGGATTTCTCCCATCAAAAAATTGGAGAGATCCTTTAATGATGTAAGAGATAGTGGAGGTAATTTGATTGATTCAAATACTATCTATAGCTCGTAGAGTGAGGATGAAGAGGAAGATGAGCTAGTCTTATATGAAACTCAAAACATTATGGATCCTAGGAATCTAGATCAAACTGACTCAATTTCAATAAGCCCAAAATAGATGAAAGAAGGAAAATGGGGGAAAAAACAAATAGGGGGGTAGTCCCACAATAGCGAGTCCCACTTTTTGGCCAACTTTGACACAGAGATCAGCATTCTGAGAAAAAACTTCACTTTCAAACACCTATTGCCACAAAACTATTAGGAATTTGAAGATAATAAACTAGAGTCTTTTAGAATTTTCTTTCTAGTTTCTAAATATTTTTTAAAAAAATAAATTAAAATTCATTTTTCCTTCTCCTTCGAAAAGTGGTTTGTGTGAAAAAAATATGTTTTTAAGGAGTTGCTGTCACTTGGATCAGCATAACTTTGTTTTAAAATATGATAACAATGTAATTATTTCAAGATTATATTTGTAACTTCAATATCTAAAGGATCCAATGGTTTTATTCATTTTGGGTCAATATTTCATAGTTTATTAAGTTCTAAAGTGACAGTAACTGTAATTTAGACATAAGGTCACTTGGATCGCTCTAACTTGATCTGTGTATATCAAAATTTACCTTTTCTTTTTTTTCATAGAAAGGTAACACAAATACGATTTTCCTACATATTTTCATTAAAAAAAATTTAAAATTTATTATTTTTCCTGAAGTCTTGAAGAGAGAGGTTGTTGAATGACCAAACAACCTATGTTTAGTTAAAGTAATATTTAAAAGTGATAATGAACTCAATATGTATTAAAATTATATTCCTTAGAAAGCTTGTTCTGAATAGCATCATTTGACATTGCATGTTTGAAAAAAACATCTTGTTTGGTCCTTGTTCCAAAAAGTGGGACACAACTTTGTGGGATCACCCAGGGAGAAACTTGAATTGGCTAGTTGTTGAACCGACCAAATAAAATTGTTGAGATTGGGAAAAGGTTGTGCCTTTTCCCGGAAGTAATGAAGATCCTTTCGTGGAATGTCAGGGGTTGCAATGCTCCTAACAAGATCTGGTTGATCAAGAGGGGTCTTGATCAAGCAAGAGAAGATATAGTTTTATTGCAAGAGACAAAGTTGAAAAGGCAGGATAATGATTCTCTAAAAAAAAATTAGTAGATGGAATGGTTGTTTTTTAGAAGCTAGATGGGCTTCTAGAGGGCTATGCATATTATGAGATAATAGTGTTGTTGAGGTTGATTTTTTAATTCAACCTACAAATTGGAAATGGATAGAAGTTTCCTGAAGGAAAATTATATCAAAATTATATGTTTTTAATATCTATGGCCCAAATAATCCAATAGAAAAGAAGGAACTATGGAAAATCATTTTTGGTTCTAGAAGAAAGGAAAGACAACATTTTCTTGTTAGAAGAAGATTTTAATGCCATTTTAAGTTCAACAGAGAAGACAAATGGAAGAGGATGGTTGGGAAGAAGCCAAAAGGACTTTGTAGATTTCATCATGAACAATGGACTGATGGAGATTAATTTTATGCAAGGGAACTTCACATGGACAAATAAAAGGAGTGGCTTCTTGAATATAGCAGAAAAATTGGATAGATTTATTCTAGTTGGGTAGTGGGACATGTATAATTGGTTATGAAGGGCTGATATGCTTCCAATCTTGGGCTTTAATCATTTCCCAATATGTTGCAACATTCAAGAAGATATGACCCCTGAAAGATCTCCCTTCAAATTTGAAGAAATGTGATTTCGAGATAAAGATTTCATGGATAAAATTGAGGATTGGTGGATAAATTCCCCCATATGGAAAGGTAACAAATCATTCATCATTTTAAAAAAATCACAATTTCTTAAGGATCGGTTAAAAATATGGAATAGAGATGTTTTTAGAAATGTATTTGTTGGAAAACTTAAATTGGAACATGATTTAGCTATTTTGAATGATAAAATTATTGTGAAAGGCATGGATGAAATGTGTTTTAAGGAAGAAAAAGATCTTCAAAGGAAATACAAAGAGATTTTAGCAAGAGAGGAGACTTTTTGGAAACAAATATCAAGAGAGACTTGGTTGAAAGAAGAAGACAAAAATACTAAATTCTTTCACAAATCTGTAAAATTGAGAAGATCCAAAAAAATAATTTATCATATTCAAAATGAATAGGGGGTTATGATCACAAATCCCTAGCAGATGAATTAGGAAGCTATAGACTTCTTTCAGAATATTTTTTCTAGAAATCTGGGAGAGTTGAAAGTAACTGAGGATTTGATAAATCTAATTCCCAACTATATATCAAAAGAGAATAATACCTTCTTAATAAATCCAATCTCGAAGGAAGAAGTAAGGAAAACTCTTTTTGGACTGGGCAACGACAAGGCCCCAGGTCCAGATTGTTTTCCAGCCATCTTCTTCTAGAAAACTTGGGATATTTTGGGAGAAGATCTTCGGGAAGTGGTGGAGGAATCTAGGGATAGAGGGTTTATATTAAAGGACTTCAATAACACATTCATTACTCTTATCCCAAAAAAAGGCTGATTGTGTGACCTTTGATGATTTTAGGCCCATTGCTTTGTGTAATACTACCTATAAGGTGATAAATAAGGTAGAAATTAACAGACTTAAGACTATTCTGGAACATATCATTTCTCTGGAATAGAGTGGATTTCCCCCCAATAGATCCATTTTTAAGGGATCATTATCGCACATGAAGCAATTCAAACAGTCAGAAAAGAAAAAGTGGCTAAGATGATGATCAAGATGGATATTAAAAAGCCTGTGATAATGTGAATATAAGTTTATTAATTGAGATTCTTAGGAAATTTAGTTTTGGTGAGGCTTGGTTGAAATGGATTTCAAGCTGCATAAATACCTCAAGATTCTCTGTCCTTGTCAACAAAATCCCTCAAGGTTTCTTTGACACTACAAGAGGGATTAGACAAGGTGAACCCATATCACCTTTCCTCTTTATAATTATGGCAGAAGCATTGGGAAGATTGATCTCTAGCAAGAGACATGGAGGAAAATGGAAAGGAATTTGTACTGCAAAAGGAGTGGAACCCACTTCACATTTACAATTTGTGGATGATAATTATCTTTTGGGAGATGCCACATCTAGAGAGGAAAGAGTTATCAAATCAACCTTGGATAGATATAGTCAATCTATAAGACAATGTGTGAATTGGAGGAAGTGAAATTTTTTCTTCAATACAAGACTGGATTTACAAAGGTAGTTATGTTCTATCTTGGAAATTACAATGGGGAAGTTGCCAGGAAAATACTTGGGTGTGCCACTCTTTGAAGGGACATACAAACCACATCTATGGAAATACCTTATGGATAGTTTCTTAAAGAAAATGGAAGATTGGAAAAGTAAATGGTTGACATCTAGAGGAAGAATTGTCCTTCTGCAATCGGTCATCTCTGCTATACCTATATAGTCAATGAGATGCCTTAAGATTCCAAATAAAGTTTTGGGTTTTATTGAAAAGAGTGATAAAATTATTCTGGAATAAAAAAGGGGATGAGGACAAGGCCCCTATTGGCATGGGATAAGATATGTAAAAATAAGTCCTAAGGTGTTGTAGGTCTCAAGAATTGGAAAAGCATGAATCAGGCATTAGGAGACAAATTAGTTTGGAATATCTATTCCAATCCGCAAAGACTATAGGTGAAGATAGTCAGGGCCAAATATATGGACTCTTTAGAAAATGAAAGAATTCTTACTGTTAGGAACCCCCATAATGGATTAGACATTTGGAATTTAATTTTGGATTGCAGAAATATCATAACAGATCATGTCTCATGGAAGATTGGTAATGGAAAAATAGACTTATTTTGGAGAGACTCTTGGAATGGTTTACAAGCCCTAAAGGATGATGCTAGATATGATGATATAAGGAGATTATTAATAGACAAATGGGGATAAATTTTTTTTGATCACCTTACAATAAGAGAAACACAAGTTGGTCCTCAGTGGATGTGGATAAGTCTGGTTGAGGCTGGAATGAATGAGAATAAGAAAAATATTATGGAAAATTTTTCCAAGAAAGGAGTGTACTGAGGAAAACAAAGGAGGACAAAATCATATGGTGTGCAAAAAATAGTGGCACCTAATTAGTAAAGTTGGGTTATACTTCTTTAGAAAATAATGAAGCATACAATGGATGGTCGACTAAGCACTGCCAGGATAAAAATTGTTTACCAAAGGCTAGGACCTTTTCTTGGCTTGTGTACACACTAAAATGGTGCACTTCTATGAACCATTACATGCAAGGTTGCTCAAGAATGAGGCCTCACAAAGCGGCTCATAGCTCTCTATGTATGGAGTTGCAAGGTTGAAAATTGCTCTCAGCTAGAGCTACAAACTTGTGACCTTGTTAGTCAACCACACAATGAGAGATTCAAGTGAAGACAAGGGAAACAATGCCAATATCTCCAAGAATCACTATGAAATGTAATGCAATGCAAGCTATATGATGATGCAATCTAAACTATGAAAGGAAAGTACAAACTATGCTATGAAAGGAAAGAACAAGTATTACCAAGCCTTCCTATTTAGACTATGTGAGCTTATTCTATTGCATAAAAGGAAGTCTATACTAAGAATGCCATTATCATGCAACTAAGAAAGAAAATATGCAACTAAATGATGAAATGAGGCAAGTCTTCAATGTCTTCAAAAGCTCCAAATGCACCTAAAACCTGCAGCATAACATTAGCATAAAACAAGTGGATATGCAAATGAAGGAGAGAGCTCTCCTTTTATAAGAAATGAGGTGAAATGGACCATGGAGATTAAGAGGAAAAAAGTCTTAATCAGCGGTGGAGCTTGAAAGAAGAGCAATCCATGTGCACAAGTATCCTCCAATGAGAGTGAAGTGTTGACTTTTGAGCCTCATGTGAGACAAAAAGTTCTTTTTCCCTTTTTATAAAATAGGAATAATGCTTTATTTGTGCAACTTAGGATAAGAGGAAAATGTGGGCCTTTTATTTAATCAAAAGGGGAGGAAATATTCCTTTTAATCAAATAAGGACTTAGGATAAATGGTTAGCCCATAGGATAAAAATCCAATATATGATCGAATTTAAGATTTAATCAAGAGATTGATATTGTTGAAAATATTGATTATTGATAAAAATGATTCAGAGTTGATAAATTGAATAAATGGGGCCCAAAGTCTAGGCGACCATTTTTGGGTGCACACATTTGCCCCTCTTTGACTAATGTGAGATTGATTTGGGATCACATGCAGTCAAAGAATGAAGTTGAAATGTGAGATCGATCTGGGATCACAAAACAACTTAGATGTGAGGTCGATTCAGGATCACATCCGGACAAACATAGACAAAGGCCTTTGAACATGAGGTCGATTCGGGATCATATTCAAAGTAAGAGATAAGAATCTCAAATTTGAGCAAAAGCTCACAAAAGATGTCTGAATCAAGAGAATCAAGCAATTGGGGATGAGAATCCCATAGGTACTGCCCCCTCGGAATCGAAATCGAAATCAGGTAGAGAGGAACAAAAAATTGATAAGGAATTGATAAGGATTTGATCAAATCAGAATGAAGTCATAATCGAAGGTAAGGGTCAATAGGTTAACCATTAGGCAATGAAACATGCCCCAGCGATGAGCTAGAAGAAAAGAGATAGGGCGAAATGAAAGACTAGAAAATTGAGAGACATGGAAGGAAGAAAGTCCATCGAAAATCAAATTATGCCTCTAAAAGTCAGTCAACTACTCAGAAGAAAGGGAAAATTGAAATGCGATTTTGACTATCAAGATGACCTCGGATTTCGATTTCGAGTCCGAAAATGGATAGAAAATGATGAGATATGAAAGACTAGAAATGAAAGATATGATCAAGAAGAATTAGAAGATGAACATAGTTGACCAACTAGTCCGTAGATGATAAAAAGGAGAGCTCTCTCCATATGCAAGATGCAAAAAAAATAATCTAACATGAACCTAAAAATGCAAGCTACTATGAAAGTGGTTGACTTGCAAGGTCACAACGCTTATAGACATCTAATTATCATCATCGAGCGTTATTGGTAGCGTCGCAAGATCATACAATGCACACTAGCATAACTATGTGGATATGAATATGATCTTTATCAGATAGAAATGTGGAAATCCCACCTAGGCATCAAAGACATGGAGGTCAAGATGACTAATGCAATGAGATTACCTAAATTTGATATGGCAAGATTATGCTTGTATCAAGACACATGAAAGTCAGGATAACTAGAAGCATGCACTCGCAAAATAGTCAAGGATAATACCTTGTCAATCCATAGTGTCAAGTAAGACCAGCATAAATGCTCATGACAGTTAGGACTAACAAAATATACCCACAAGCAGATAAAGAAATAAAACATGTTCTCATACCCTCAGTCTTCTAGCTATGCATCATTGAAAACTTCGCAGGGAGAGACCACTCATCAAAGAAATCCTCATAGACAGCACACAAAGAAAAATAAAGTCAACATATCTCAACGAGTTGATTGTTTGAGTGCGTGTGTGTTGGTCATAGAGTCAGACTTTGAGTATCACATTTGCAAATGAGCAACGTTGCATCATACTAGACTGTTGGGTAAGACATCTGATAAGTGTGAAGAAACACTTGACGCAAGGGTAGTGTGGAAAAACACTGTTTGAAATTTTTTGGGACTTTTATAATTTTTAGGATTTTTGAATATATAATTTTTTTGGTGAAACATCAAAGCGTCTATTGCTAAGATTTCACTAGGATGCTCTTTTTTTTTAGGACATTTTATGATTTTTAGAATTTTTGACAATATATCATTTTTTTGGATTTTTTCAAGATCAATAAATATGTACAAAGGATGCCTCCAGACAAAATAGGCATCAAACTCATGAGCAAGATCACATCGTGTAGTCCCAATATCTAGCAAGGTGAGGGACAAGATGGATGGCAAGCTGGTGAATGAGATGGTGGAAAGGAGAATGAAGGCGAACGGAAGGAAGAAATCCTCAAGGTCAAACTCCTCAAGAGTACCCAAGCTAGGGAAAAAATTATCATGCAAAGCACATTTGGATAAGTAATGAAAAGCTAGCATATGATAAGTCACAAAAGCGCACTGCAAAAGAAGGAAGGATGCAGTCCAAAGGAGTAGACATGTCAAGAGGCTTCATAGCATCGTGTTTACTCTTCTTTTTTTTTTTATTAGATCAGGACCAGAGGGGAAAAGGATAGCGAAAGGCTAGAATGAATGAAGGAAAATGAATATGAAGGTTAAACATGAATGGAATGAAAGCAAGATCATCGTAAGATATCTCACAAAATAGCCAAATGTTCGTGTATAGATCAACATTGTCAAGATCAAAGAGAGAAGATGGAATGGATAAAATATGTAGAAGAACTACGCATGATGCCTGATTTCTAGGTTTTCATCATGGTACTTATCCAAGGCACCACAAGGGAGTGGTTTTCACCATAGGACGAATTTATTTTTTCTTTACTTTTGCTACCAAGGTGCCTGTTTCCAGGTTTTCACCATGGCACATTTTCAAAATTTTTTTTTTTTTTTTTTTTCGTTCTTTTTGAATTTTTCTATTTTTTTAAATTTTATCTTTTTTGGAAGAAAGCAAGCTTTTAGGTAATGCTCCTCTAAAGGATAAATCATTGATATACCAAGGATCCAAAATGATATGCTCAAAGATGCTGAAGGGGAAAGGAAGATGAGTTATAGGCAAATGAGGAAAAAATGATAGAAGGTAGAAGGATAATGAATGGAAGGAATGTAAAAAGGTAGATGGAAAGAAAGGTAAGATCAATGTCAATACACACCTTGAAGGGTGACGGAAAAAATGGAGGAAATGTAAACCATATTCTAGTCCAAATGCAAATCATATTTTGGCTCATTATTGCTATCTGACTCCTCAAAGAGAGGATTGGTGTGCTTGTTATAATTCTCAAATGTGAATGGAGGAATACGAGAAGGAATATGGCAAATGTTTAGCAGAGGTTGCGGTTTAGGCACATGGAATGGAAGAATGTTTTTGGAAAAAGATGAAGTGGAAGCCTTTGGAAGCTTGAATGTCAACTTCACTTTTTGTTCAACATTAGACTCTTTCAAGAGAGACTTTGGAATCCATATAGCCTTAGGCTTTTTATTTCCTTTTGATGACTGAGAGAGAATATCTTCAATGATGGATTTTGGAACCCATACTTGTCTTGTAGTTTTCTTCTTAGATATCTCTTTCGACTTTATGCCCCCATGTCGACTAGAGGAGACATGGTGATCTTTTTTTTTTGATGGATTCTTGTATTGCTTCTTTTTCTTGTTTTGAACATTCAACTTACTTCCAAAAGACTTGGGACTTGTGGAAGAAGAAGGAGGATATGACTGGTTTAGATGGGTGGGTGGATGAAAGGGATTCAAGGGTATGCATCTATGTTGATCTTGAGGAAAGATAGGAGAGGGAGGGATGTAAGGACCCAAGATGGATGACGAATTAGGAGAATTAGGAGGGGAAAGTGAAGGGACATAAGGACCCAAGATGGAAGGAAGACATGAAGCCCTTAGTATTGGTGGAGGAGGTCCAAGGATGGACGTGAGAGATGCAAAAGGATAATCAATAAGTTCATCAGCATCTATATGACAACCAAGGATATCAGCATCTTTAGAGTGAGCATTAGGATTTTCAACAGGATCATGCACATTTTGAATAGGAGCAACTTCATTGATAGGATTGTTCAAAGCTTGCAAAGACTTAGGAAGAGTAGAAAGTGGAAGCAAACATGGAGTGGTAGAACAAGAAGGTGGAAGACTTTGATCTTGACAAGGATCTTTGGATAACATAAGCGCATCATTTTTTTCTTGATTTTCAATAGGCTTAACATCAGAAGTAACAACACCATTTTTAATAACCTTAATGGAAACATCATCTTTGGAAAGCGCAAGTGTGGTAAGGTTATTTTGATTATCAATAAGCTCAATAGTGTAAGCAATAGCTTGATCTTGCTTAGGATATGGTGGAATGGATGCAGAAGAGCATAGAGGATCAAAAAAACTATGCAATGGAGAAGATACATCATGAAGAGAATTGGATGATATGGAGGGTCCTTGATCTTGATCTTTCTTTATGTTCTTTTCTTTATCATTTTTAGAGTCCTCTTGACATGGAGCCACTTCTAAGGACAAGGAAGCATGTTGGGATCGTATGGAAGACTTTGGAAGAGGTGGTGAAGGACTAGCTGAAATAGGCATTATAGCAGATGAAGGCTTAGGCTCTTTAGGTTTGACATTATTGAAAGTATTTGCAGCCAAGTGAAGGTTATCTTGAGTATCTTTAAGAGGTGTCCCTTGAGGATAACTATACGAAACCGCATGGAAAGTCTTAGGATCTTTGTTGGATGAAGGATTTGTGAAAGATTTGGATGACTCATAAGCTTTAGGAAGTGTGTGGGTATTGGAGGAAGTGGCGGATGGAAGGGGACCATCACAAGATAAAGGTTCAGCATTAACATGATCTTGCTGGAGAGTGTAATCTTTATTTTCAGCATGAGAGTTTTTAGACAAGACATGCTCATAGTATCTTCATTTATAATCAGCACGGAAAGCTTTCTCTTCCTCAATAGAAGTAGATGTATCATATTGTTCACAACAAATATCATAATTCCTCTCAAAATCAGAATCATATGGATCACCATCACAATCTATCCAATAGGATGACCCTTTAGTAAGCCTAAGCACACGACGAGGAGAACTCTTAGGAATAGAGTTGCCATAAGTATTGCTACATTGTCCATCATCATAGTCATCATAGTCATCAAAGGTAGGTGTGTCACTCTTTGTGGAAGAGACATCACAAGGACTATCATGTTGCTCTTTATGGTATGTCTTCTGAAGAGAAGTAAGACTCTTAGGAGAAGTAGAAGAAGAATGAGATCGTGAAGGAGAGGAAATTGAAGACTTGGTGGAAGAAGAAGACTTGGATAATGAGGAATTCGAATGATGTTTAGAAGAGTCATGATAAGATTTGGAAGATGAAGAATGTGAATAGTTTTTAGAAGAATCATGATAAGACTTAGAAGATGAAGAATGAGAATGATGTCTGGAAGAGTCATGATAAGACTTGGAAGGTGAAGAAGAATGAGAAGATTTAGATGATGAAGAATGTTTGGAAGAAGAAGATCGTGATATGATCATGTTTATGATTCTAGCAAAGGCATCTGATTTAATCATCTTTTCTTTTATTTTTGCTATAAATTCATCACTCATGAGAATTTTGGAGGAACAACACTTTTCGAATATGTCAATGAGCTCAAGATCATTTATTCTTAATAAAGGTTCCAAAGCTAGATAGTCAAGATTCATGGTTCCAAAAGAGGAGAAATCAAGCATGGAAGAAATGAATAGATGAATAGAAGAAAGTAGACTAGATAATAAGAGGAAAAGAATCAAGAAGAAGAATAATTTCCCATGGGAATAGAAGACTTTAGAAGAACATGGAAAATGGAGAAGAAAGAAGAAGACTAAGAGCCATCTTGTGCAATTGATACCATAACATTCATTGAGATGTTGAACAACATGACAACACCTAGGATCTAAGATCTGGACTGACCAAGAAAGACTGGTAATAGGATGACCTCACAAAATGTCAACACCAAACTAGGATAATCAAAGTTCTCTATTTTCCAAAGAGAAATGAAAAGATATAAGAAGGGGCTTTACCAACACTGTCAAAGAGGTGCTTCAAATCAAAGGGTGACTACCCTTGCACTTTTGAACTAGGAGGTTAGGCTAGGCCAAAATATAATTGAAATTGAGATTAAATGAAAATTATTTGGACAATAAGAGTACGAGAATTTCCCAAGAATGTAGCTCACAATTCTAGAGATAAAATTTCTCACCAAGAACAACCTTCTAATGTGATATTTCTCTTTGGCTAATGTGATACTGATGTTGATCTTGACCAATTTGTGCAAAATTTTGAGTTTTTAAGGTCTAATTTCAAGTTTTCGAATGTGAGGGTGAAAATGTCTAATTTCAATCACAAATTCAACAGCATTTGGACAGGTTTGCAAACAGTAGAGGATCAAACATGTCTTCAAACACTTGAAACAAGGGCAAAAGCAACCTTGCCAAGACAAACACTTATGATATCAAAAATAAAATTGCACCCTATGAATGCTACCGATTGTTTGTATGTTGAGAACATTTACACTGGTATCACACAATCGTAGACACTTCAAGCAATGTCTACCTACAAGACAAGGCTCAATACTTACCAACTTAGCCCACAACTTGATGCCCCCTTGCCTCACACCAAGTGGTTGCCCACAAGATATTGGCTTTGTTATGGAAGTGTCAAACAACACAACCAAAGGGACACATATGGTGAGTATCTTGGGGTGATCCGGGTTAGTCCACTTGGATCAATCCTTGCACTAAGAAGATAAGTAGCTAAAATAGGTGGCCTCTAATCTATGGTTCTTAATAAGGATTTCCATTCACAACACCCCTCTTGCTCCTCATAAAGGACTAGGACCTCGCGGCCTCAAGAGTACCTTAAGCATTCTTGTTCAATGTTTTCCCCATGGTCGCAATCCCATGAGCTACTCACATCAAATGAAGAAAAGTGTTATGTCTACCAAGGTTTTTGGTGTCCTTGATAGCTTTGAGATTATAGTGAGTTGGAATCACTCGCCACCAAGGAAAATGATGACAAGGTTGTCCCCACTTGGGTCATTCCTCTTGATTGCTCAAGAGCAGGCCCGCTAAAGGATCCTTATACTAAACAAAAAGTGGATCAATTCTTGAGGTTCAAGGTTTTTGGTTCACCACAAGGGTGAAGAGCATACTCCCCTATCTCAAAAATCTCTCCCAAACACACCAAGCAAAGTTCATTTACCCTCTTGTTTTCAAAATTCAAAGATGGGTCAAGATTTTATGGTTCACCAAAATGGTGAAGAGCATACTTCTCCTACCACCCAAGAATTCCTACAACAAGATCTTAAGTGCCTAATAAATGAAACAACTATTTTTTGCCACACTTAAAAGGAAAGCAAATAAACAAGCAAGATTTTTTTTTTATTTTTATGCTTGGGCAGCCCTACAAAAACTATTAGTAGCCCTCTTTGACATGCGTTCTTTTGAAAAATTTCAAATAATGAGAGCACCTACAACCACAACTTGTTAGACCAACAAGAGTTAGGAGAATCAAAATCCAAAATCTACCAATGATTAGTACATGAAAAATTAGATAATCTACAAAAATAACTGATCAAATGATAAAATCTGAAAATGAAACCATCATGGTTGGATTAGGCTCAGAAAGACCTTTCCAACGATATATCACACTTAAAATTTTGATACCATTTGCCATTATGAAATCTGAAAATGAAACCATCATGGTTGGATTAGATAATCTACTAAGAATGTCATTATCATGCAACTAAGAAAGCAAATATGCAACTAAATGATGAAATGAGGCAAGTCTTCAATGTTTTCAAACTCCAAATGCACCTAAAACCTGCAGCATAACAATAGCATAAAACAAGTGGATATCCAAATGGAGGAGAGAGCTATCCTTTTATAAGAAATGAGGTGAAATGGACCATGGAGATTAAGAGGCAAAAAGTCTTAATCAGCGGTGGAGCTTGAAAGAGGAGCAATCCATGTGCACAAGTATCCTCCAATGAGAGTGAAGTGTTGACTTTTGAGCCTCATGTGAGACAAAAAGTTCTTTTTCCCTTTTTATAAAATAGGAATAATGCTTTATTTGTGCAACTTAGGATAAGAGGAAAATGTGGGCCTTTTATTTAATCAAAAGGGGAGAAAATATTCCTTTTAATCAAATAAGGACTTAGGATAAATGGTTAGCCCATAGGATAAAAATCTAATATATGATCGAATTTAAGATTTAATCAAGAGATTGATATTGTTGAAAATATTGATTATTGATAAAAATGATTCAGAGTTGATAAATTGAATAAATGGGGCCCAAAGTCTAGGTGACCATTTTTGGGTGCATACAGCTTGCAATTCATGAAAAAAATTTAATAGCAGAAAGAAGAAAAAGATTTGGATACTATGGACCAACTAAATGATCTCTTTGTAACTCAGCCTTAGAAGATGTGGATCACTTTCTAGTTCAGTGTCCATTTGTTCATGAATCATGGTCAATGGTTAAATCCAAAATAAAATAGATAGGACCTATACAAATTAAAGTGAAAGAGGTGTTTGAAAGTTGTCACATTCCCTTGAAAGAAACATCGATGTCTCCTATTTTGAAAATTAGCCCATCCATTATAATATGAGAAATTCAGAAGGAACGGAACAAAATAACCTTTCAAAAAAAAATTCAAACACTAGAAAGAGTTAAAGACATAATAATATCTTCTATTGAGGAGGTAATGGAGGGAGCTTTATTGGGAATAGAATGTGATTTGATTTACTCTAAAAATTATAGGAAGATTCATGCTAGAAGGCCTTGTTTGAAATTTAGAAATGGAGTCCTAAAAGGAGCTAAGGATTGTGTTAAAAAAGTTAAGATAGTGGAGTGGGAAAAAGTAGTAGAGTCGATTAAAGTGAATTTTGATAGAGCATCAAAAGAGAATATAGACCCATTTGGGGTTGGAGTCATTGAAAGACATAGGAAAGGTAATCTCATAGATATAGCAACTCAAAGATTGCATAATGGCACAAACAATGTTGCAGAGTCAAGGGCTGCTTCGCTAACACTCCAAGTAGGGTGCAGGAAAAAGGCTAAGAGGATCTACTTAGAGGGTGATTCAAAAATTATTGTGAATGCTATTAAGAATAGGGCTTCTCATGCATGGCATCTTCAAAACATCATAGATGAAATTAACTCTTTACTTCATTCATTCCATGATTTCAGAATCAACCATCTAAGGAGAGAGGGAAATAGGAAGCAGATGTAATTTCTAAATGGGCTTCAAACTTGAAGATCATAAATGCTATTTATTATGAGGAGTTTACCCTTGATGGGTGAATGAAGTAAGAACTTTCATAGGTTTTTATGAGAAAGTTAGTTTTTTCAATTTCAAATTGGTACTCCCCTTTTCATGAAAATTTAATCATTAGTAACCTATTATGATGTGACCGTGCTAGAAATTTTATTAAATGCTTATGTGGGGATAGGTGATTGTGCATCTTGAGAAATGTGTTCCTTTCACCTAAATTTATTATGATGTGAAATATAGCAGATGTTTTCATGATTAATTGTAACATGAAGGAGACAACGACACTTGACTATGAGACAAATTAGGTGGCACATGTGTTTGTTATCTCTATTTGAGCATTAGATATTGTCATTAGTACCAAATTGGATTAGTTAGTTATCCATGCTAATCAGTTGATAAAAGGAAGAACATCAAGCTACAATATGCTAGTCGGTTGAACAAACAAGCCCTCACACCGAACAATCACAAGGCAGTACTAAGAGCTAGATGGAAACAAGTTTAATCGGGCACTAGAGTAGTTTTACCAAGCATCCAAGTTAACCAAGCACTGAGCATCAGTAAACACCGAGTAACATACACACCAAGCACTAGTGTATTTACCGAACATAATTGGCCATGTTACCCAATTATCCAGGAAACAACATAGTAATCAGTAATGGCACATTTATCTATGCAAACGGTTACAAGGATTCATAAAACATTTTACCAAGATCAAGGATTATTTATTGTAGATGTAATCATTAAATGTAATGATGATTCCTATGTAATAGTCAGATCTAGGTTAATTTTGTATGCCATAGATCTTAGGTTTTCTAAGATATTGTAAACATAATTAGATCATGACAATCTTAATAATTTGCTATATATTTGTAATTGTTGTCATTTTGACAAGTGAGTCAAATGTAATATCAAGAAGGAGTTCATGAAGTAGTAGCCACCTTCTTGACTCCAGAATGTAAACAAAGTTTTCATGACAGAGCAATTATTAGAGATCAAAACAGTTTATTCAAAGATAGTCAAGGCTACCGAGCAGAACATAGGATATATTAATACACATAGAGGTGATATTTATTCAGTTTGATATTGATCTGATTCAGACAAAGTATAGTTTTCATTTACAGATACATTTTTTTATTCTCTAATCATTGTAACAGAGTTAGTAAAATCTCCTAACAAAGTAGACTTAACAGTCTATTTGTAAATATCTTAACAGAGTGCACACTCAAGTAGTGTTGTTTAAATCCTTTCACAAGGTAGATCTAGTTGATCTGAATGTTACTCCTAACAGGGTAAGATCACTAGAAGTGATCACAACTTGTAGCCTTAACTGACATACTTTATTATCTACAGTAGTGAAGAATTTGTGGGTGGCATACTTTTACCTTCTAACAAGGGTTTCTGTGTAACCAAAATACTTGTGTTATGTGATTGATTTATTGTTTATTTTCATGCACTTTATATTTACCAAGTCAATTGAATGAATATTACAAATAATGGATTCAGCTGGATAGATTAGATACTATTTTCAGATTGAGTATTCAGTTAAAATTTTTGAGGGCACTGATTCACCCTCCCCTCTCAGTCCCTTATCTTTCCATTCCAACAATTGGTATCAGAGCTAGATCTCTTGTTTTGAAAGTTTAACCACTAAAGAGGAAAGATCTTAACATGGAAAGATATAAGTTGGATAAGACTATTGAGAATCAAAAGATTCAGATGCAGATCCTTGTTGAGCAATACTAGCTAGCTAAGGATGAGTTGAAGAAGTTACTAATTCAGAGAAAAGATATGACTATTAGGTAGTGTGAGACTGATTACCATGAAGAAGACATTGATGATCCATTTGAGATTTTTGGATCCAGCGCAGGCAGTATATCTGACATATTGAAAATGCAATCTCTATTGTGTTTGAAAAAAATCTTCATTTGACTGAACAAGTAAAAGCCCTGCAGATCGGTCAAGAAGCACAAATGGTGAGAATGATTGATGTGATGAAAAATGATAGACAAGCTGAACAAGAAGAAACTTGGTTGTTGAAGACAGAAGACAGATAACTGAAAAGCTAAAAGCTAAGGAATCTAAGATATTAAGACTTACCGAGCATCATTTTGTTCAATGAAAAATCAAATGGTTATTGTAACTTAGGAGGTCAACCGAGTGAATGGTGAGTTGACAAAGAAACTTGAAGACATTGGTGAACTTAGAGAAGAAAATGAAAAATTGAGAAATGAAGTGAAGATGTAGCAACAACATAATGAGATGATGAAAAAGGCTCAGGATAGTTTTAAGAAAATTGATGATTTTCTATTTAGTCAAAGAGAACTTGGGAACACTATTGGATTAGGCTACACCGAGAAAGGAGAATCATCTAAGCAAGCTGAACAGATGAATAACTAAAAAATTCAAAGATCCAAGAAGCTTTCATGCTATCACTATGGTAAACTAGGCCACACTTCAAATGTTTGCTGGAGTAAAGAACAAGGTAAACCTAAAATCACTCCTAAGTTTAATGGTCATTGTTATAGTTGTAACAAGTTTGGACATCAAGCACATGAATACAGATCTAAGTTGAATAGGACTCCTATCAAACCCTACATGGAGAAACATGGTCACACTTGCAACATGCATGGACACACCTCACAAGAATGTATAATAAAGATGAAGCAAGTCTGGACACCGAAAGGATAAGAAAAAACCTATCAACCGAGAAGACAAGGTAATGCTTACACTTGGGATTATAACACATGGGTTAACTGCACAACATGTGGGAGATATGGTTATATTGAATCTAATTGTATAAGGAAGAGATGGGTAGGAAGATCTCAAAGCTGGACAAGAACTGGTATGGCATGTTTACATTGTCACAAAGTTGGTCACCTAAGTAAAGATTGCAGAGACCGAGTACTAGAAACACAAATCTTTGAAAATGGTAATATAATTGAAGATATACAAAGGATAAGAAACACTATGTGGAGAAAAGCATCAAATGATAATGTTGAGTCAAGTAATGCAACCGGTGAAACCTCATCCATTGGATTGGGCGACATCGGCACCTCCACCTAAGCTGAAAAAGGTATGTATGGAACTGATAATTCAAATTGATCACATTTTTCATACAATTCCTTATGTTAGATGTGCACATACCAAATCTGCATAAATTGAGATGCATTATGGTTTTACAAGTTTTGATCTTTAAAGAGTTTACAGTCGATATATGTTAGACCGAGTGAAAAGTTCCTAGTCGGTGACTATTATGCAAGGTTAACTGAGTATCAGTACTAACCGAGTAAAATTACATGTTAATTGAGCTATTGGTATTTTGTGATATTCACCAAGTTTGACAATTATTGTCGAGTTGTGATTAGGTAGACAATTTATGACAAAAAGGTTTGAGCAGGACTTTGAAAAATCTATAAATATGTGATGAAGTTAGTTCATTTTTTTCACCAGCGTTAACGAAGAGCAAAGAGTTTCCAGAGCAATTTTGAGAAAAGGATTTCCAAAGCCTTTGAGCACAGTTTCAAATTCTTTGAGTGATTTCATCATCATTTCTGAGTAAGTATTGTTATCACCGAGTTGTTCATTTATATTACCGAAACCCTAAGCTAAGAACAATGGAATCCACATAAAAAATGAACAAATCCAAATTTGCAGAGGGAGAGGAAATAAAATTAATAGTTTTTGCAACATGTAATGAGCCCAAATACAAACTTCATCCCGAAGTTGCATCCCAAATTGACCAAATGGGAGCTTTCTCAAGCATAACACCTAGGGTTTTACTGGTTGAGGACGTGTGCTCATACATCCATTGTAAGATAGGGGAAATTGGTGATTTTGAAATGTATGCAGCCTATCAGATGTTGTGTGGAGAAGATGGAAAATTGAAATTCGATCATAAGCAACTAGAAGGAAAAGGACTGGTGAATACCCTATAATTTCCAAAAAAATTCAAGAACAAGTGGATTAGGGTTGTTCTCACTTGGTTCCACAATGGAAAGTTATGGTTGGATGAGCCTGTCAAAATAACTAAGAACATTATTCATGCTATCACCGGGTATCCTACCACTAACAAGATAAAAGCACTTCGTAGTGCTCCGAGGGATGAAATTGAAAAGAACACAGGAGCCGAATGGGATGACCGAGCTATGAAGATAAGCACAATCAAAGACCCTGAGATAAAATTTGTAGCTCATGGACCATCGGTTACAAGATCTATCAATCGAGTAGATTGAACAGTATGTTTATGTCTAAATGTTGACCTCTAATTCAGCCATAGACACAACATAGTCATTACTCAATCATTGAATTACGACAATGAATATGGATTATTCACTTCACAATATCGATTGAATCGACCTGTTGCCTCCTATTTAGTTGGGGTGTTTGAATTTACTCTCAGAACAAGAGCCAACAACCATAGACCATTGCTAAAATGAAGGATTTGAAAGCTTGAAATGATTGAAATGAAATTAATCTATATGAGAAATGCAATTGTAATCTAAGAATGAAAGTGAAGATTTAATCTAAGAAGCTTGAAAGAAATGTGAGAATTAACTACTAGAAAATAAGAAAACTACTTAATATGAGAGTGCAATTATACTACTAACATGAAATTATACTAATTATGCAATGAAAATATTGAAAGCATGAGAATTTGAGACTAAAATGCACTATAGTTTTGGTACTCTAAAAATTTCTTTCTCCAAATGAAGGAAAGAAGGTTCATAATATAGAAGAGCCCGTGAAGAGGATGAAGAGTTTCTTGGAAAGAAATAGTCGACTCTACATCTCCATGGAGGAAGATGAGACAAATTGAGGAATTATTTAATTAAAAGAATGAATATTGCCACATGGGTGGTTTTAAAGTTATTTTGAATAATTAAATCCAAATAAAGATGTCCATTCAAATAATCAAATATTATTTAATTCCTTTGATGTGTATTAGCTAAAGGGGGTGTAATTAATTTAATTAAAAGCACTAGGACTTTAGGATTAAATTAATTAATCATAGGGTTTATTTAGCCAATAATGTTGAATATTTAGGAATTAAATATAGTGTACAATTAATGCAAATTTAGGGTCTTTTGCATTTGACATTAAGTCAAATAAAGTCAATTAGGAGACAGAATTGCCTAGTACAATAGGACTTTGATGATGTAGAAATTTGAAGGAATGCACCAAAATTGATTAAAATTGTAAGGTGCCAATTTTGGGGTATTACATTTTGCCCCTCTTTGAATTGATTTGAGAGCAATGCGTTGATTCAAAGAATAGTCTGATGTGACAAAAGATGAGGTTTTCAGGTTTATCTCTAGAATGGAGCTTAACCCTAGGAAGTCAAGGTTAGAATGCCAAGACACTGATCAGATCAAATTATAGAACCATCTCTAGAACGAAGCTTGATTCTCCAAAGTCTAAGTTAGATTGCGAAGACAATGGTCAGATTACCACTTGAAGGAAGACTGTCCCCAAAACGAGGCTCAATCTTTAGGAATCAAGGTTAGACTGCCCCAATACCTATTGATTAAATGATATTTGATGCAGATTCTAAAATCTAGATTAGATTGCCCAGATAATGGTCAGAAGAGCTTTTGAGAGCCATCTCCAGAACGAAGCTTGACTTTTAGGAACTAGGGTTAGATTGCCTCAATACCTAATGAGATTTCGAGAACCATCTCCAGAATGGAGCTTGATCTTCGAGGATTTGAGTTAGATTGCTCAGATACCTAACAGATAGATGACAAGATGACAAGATGCGAGGCAAAAAAATGCCCCTAGTGATGGGGACTTTTGATTTAGATCAGACTAATTCGAGAATCGATTCGACAAGATTCAATGATGTAATCATCCTACCCCCTCGGGAGTGAAATTGAAAGATGCCATGTTATAAGATGATTAAAAACAAAAGGTTGTATGTAGAAATATGATTAGAGATTCATAACAAATTACAAAAGCATCGAGGGGATGCATAAGCGATTGAGAGCGATTTGGAGGTCATGTTGACCAAGTTTGACCATGGTTGACTATAATTGACTAGAGTTGAATTTTGATGAAAAAGATGAAGAGGTCGAGAAAATGATGATGCAATGTGATTTTGTGAAGAAAATGACCTCAGAAAGTTCACTGCACAAGTGTCCGATCATGGCGGACTCAGAAAATTTAAAATGCAATTTGAGCTATCTAGGGATGTCAGATTTTGATTTCATTCCCTAAAACTTGTGCAATCATGATGAAACTGGGATGCATGATGGGAACCCTTGGTGAATGAATCCAGAAGAAGACAATGAAGTGAGCATCAAAACTGTCTCTATGCAAGCCTAAGAATGAAAATGAAAGCCTAAGCTAAATGCAATCCCTAGGACTTGGTTGTTGGACCCATCGGATTATCATCATAGAGTTTTTAGTAATGAAAGATCACAAGATTTCATACAACCCTCATTGACATTGCAATCATGAGAGTGTGGATATGATATTAGTCTTAGATCTTTCGGAGTGAGATGTAAGCATTAAGGCACAAGAAGCCAGAATGACCTCAACACCTATTCCTTTTGATTTAGCAAGTCAACATAAGCATCAAAGCACAACTGCTAGAATGACTAGAATGTTGCTTGCATAAAAACATGCCAGACATGTGAGAGTTTCTCCTTTTTCCAAGTGAATGATAAGCATATCAAGGTGCTCGCAGTGACCCTTACATTCACTTAACAGGACAAGCATTTGCAATTTCACTTATAGCAAAAAGAAGTCACTCAAACAAACAAGGAGAAGAACCAACCTCACCAAGGTTTCCATTTAAAAGGAGTCAAGGTACACCTAGCCATCCAACATGATATGAAGGCTTTCATAGTGGAAACCCCTCTTATATGGATCCCTTGGATCATTGGAACTAAACCAGCAAATAGAAAGAAAAGAAAAGATTATGCCCCCAGTCTTCGCATATCTTGGTCAAGATAGACATCTTAGAATTTCTCGAGGGAGAATGATAAGTGAAAAGACAAGCACAAAAAGAAAAGCTCAGCATGCTTCAGAGAGTTACAAATCCAATTTCAGTTTAAGAGGATTGATGTTAGATCGAAAGGACATAATGTTCAAAGTCTCAACAGGACAACAATAGTAGGTAGACACAGTGAGAACCATTGGTGACTGACATGAGAGATAGAGTCTCAAGGAGATATCAGAGTGTTAACCAAGTATCAGCAGGTAGATGTAGTGAGAACCACTGGTGACTGATACGAGGAATATTCTCAAAAGAGAGAACTGAGAACGAACGAGACATCAGCAGGTAGACGCTGTGAGAACCACTGGTAACTGATGTAAGGGGATCCTAAGAGAGAGAGAGATCCAAACGAGAGCTAGGTAGTAGTGGGCAGATACAGTGAGAACCACTGGTGACTGATACACAAGAGATCCTCAAGGCGAGAAATCTCAAAAATAGCTAAGCATCAGTAGGCAGACCCATTGAGAATCATTGGTGATGGATGCAAGGAAAATCTTCCAAAAAAGATAGGACAATGCCTCCTAGAACAGGAAGGTGCCCCCAAGTGTGACCAGTTTCAATCCATGTAGAGTTGAGCATAATCTCGAAGATAACTGATAGGAAGTGCATGACTAGTAAACTAAAGCAGGAAAATGACCTAAAGCAAGAGAAGCAAGAAAGCAAACTAAAGCAGGAAAGCAAGAGCCAAGCGGTGCTGCAATAGGTATAGCATTAGGGAACAAGAGGTGCATGTCTACCAGGTTTTCACCATCTTGGTAGAAAATCTATTTTTGCTACCATGACACCTGTTTACCAGGTTTTGATCAATGGCACATTTTTATTCTCTTTTCTATTTTTTTGTATTTTTCTCTTTTTGATTTTTTTTTGTATTTTTCCTTTTTTTTTGTATTTTTTTATTTTTCAATTTTTTTGAGTATTATCAAGGTGCCTTTTTAACAAGTTTTCACTAGGATAATAGATACATCAAAGCACCTGTTTACCAGGTTTTCAGTAAGATGATCATTTTTTCAGGACATTTTGTAATTTTTAGGATTTTTTCCGAATAGAGTATGTATAGGAGCATGCAGAAGATGCCTCAACTGTAGAATCTTTTCAGGTGTAGAACATTGATTGGCTCTTTGAGCTATTCTCCTTCAGTAGGAATCTCTGATAACATAGTATTTTGTAGTAGTAGTCAACTGAGAAGTTGTAGAATCAGAACCATTAGTATCCAACTATCGAGAGATCCATAGTCAAGGAAAGATCACTTAAGTGAGACCCACAAATATCCTCCTGGACGCATCTTAACTCTTTTTCAGATTTCCCACACTCTAAACATTTAGGGAGAGTAAGTTCTAGATTTCTCTTAATCACGTCATTAGAGATGAGGAGATGCTGATATGCACTTTGGGAAAAGGCAAGATCGAGTGAAGAGTGTAAAGTATGAGGGGCAAGGGTGATGAAATGGATTGAGGCACGAGAATTTTAGAAGCTCAAATGACAACTTTGATTATCCTTTTGGGGATCCACATAGCTTTTGATTTTTTTCTTCTTTATGTTGAGGTGCTTTTGATGACAATGCTTGTAAGATGGATTTCGAGATCCATTTTATTTTATTTATTTTTTAATATTTTTTTTGGCTTTTTGATTCTCTTTGAGGACCTTTGTGGTCTTTTGAACACCTCTATTGATTTTTTTCTTTTGTAGTCACATGTCGATTAGATGGGACATGGTGACCTTGAGATATAAGTGGATTTTTATTATTTTTGTTTTTATGTTGCACATCCAAGTTACTTCCAAAAGACTCAGGAATGGTGGATGAAAGAGGCTTAAATGACTAGTTTAGGTGGAGAGGTGGAAATGGAAGTGGATGAGCCACTTATTCCAAGGAGGAAGAGGGAAAAGAAGCTGATAGGATGGGCTTGAGTACAAAGATATCAACATCATCCTCATCGTTCACAAATGAATCAGATAGATCAAGAAAGTTATCTTCCATAGAATGTTGTCGATTGTGAGTTGTCTTAGAAGAGTCAGATAATTTTGGAGGAATATTATGTGAGCCTAACCGAGATGACCTACTTTGAGAATTAGGTCCCCTTTTAGGTGGTAAGAGTGCACGAATAGGAACCAATTTTATTCTGGATCTACCAAGATTTCATGAGACTGTAACAAGATGGGGTCTTACATACCCATGATTTGTTATAGCAGTAGAAGTATAACTTGGAGTAGATGGACTAGGCACCATAGGAATGATATCCATAGAAGGGTGGAAAGGACATCATCGGTTTCTTGATCCATAGGATTAGAACTTTCTCCTCTTTCAAAGTTGGTAGGAGAAACATATTTGTGTATAACATCAACTGGTATTTTTGTAGTAGCATCTAATATGGAGTCCCATTCATATTCCTTTGAGTTCATTTCATTGTAGCAATACTGTTTGATGTAATCTGCTAGAGATATAGTAGGTGATAGATCTTCTTTATTGCTATCATCTGTCACAAGAAGTGTTTCTTCAACAACAAGATCTTTCTCAGTAGTAGAAGTGGAGTAATCTAGAATAGGCATACCCAAGATAAGGGAGACATTGACCAGTTTCCCCCATTCAGTATGTGTGCCATTAGAGTCAGTAGGAGTAGGATTCTATTCAGTAAAGTGGATAAAATCCTCCTGGTGAGGACCAGGATCATGTTCTTGAGGCACTTGAGAAGGTAGATAGGACTCTCCTTGGTAGCATGGATCAAGATGTTGAATATTCAAGGGTCTTTCATGTGTCATAGATGGGATCTTTGCTTCTTCATTATCTGAATCCTTGCATGAGTGAAAGCTACAACTAGGTTGGTCAAGCTCATGGCTCTGATAGACAATACCAAATCTATCTTCAGAGGGTTCTTCACAGGAATGTGGAGATGTAGGGAGAGCTATCGATGACAAGACAGACATAATCTGATATTCTCCCATGCTAGTATCTTTGATCTTTAGGGTCTTTTCTATCTCCTTGAGTTTGGTATCATGAGATTCAGTAAATTCCTCATTGTTCAGAACAAAGCTATCACCAAATTCTATGAGCATATTGCAAGTATGACTCTTAATAGCAGGTACTGTTACTTCTGTCCCTTGAAATGGAAACTTTATACAGTGATGATAAGTTGAAGAGATTGCCTACATCTTATAGAGCCACGGTCTTCCCAATGATATATTATATGCAAGGGGAATGTCTAGAACTTGATAGATAACATCCCTCTCAACAGGCCCAACTCGAATAGGCAACACAACCAGAACTTAGGATTTGTGTTCTTCTTCATCATATGACCTAATGGTAATTTGCTTGTAGGCATCTATACAATCTTCATCATAGCCTAATTGGGTGAGTAGCTTAGCAGAGAAACTATTAAGGCCAGCACCATTGTCAATGAGGATGTGATAGACACGCTTTGTGCCTATCATGACTTCTATATGCAAAGGAGCATTGTGTGGATGGCTCAATGAATGATCATTTTCTTTAGAAAAGGGTAAATAATGCAGTGAGGTCAGGTGACCCACCATGGATTGAAACCAATCAAGATCCAAATATTTTGGGACATTAGCCTCGGTGAGGGCCTTATCAAGAATCTCCCTATGAGCAGGCAAGATCTTCAACAACTCAAGGATGGTGATCTAAGCATTGGTATATTGTAGTTGATCTAGAATGCTATAATTAGCTGCGCTAGGCGTAGGGACCAATTTTGAGTTCTTGTTGGCAGGACCAACAACAGCTTTATCTGCAGGTTGCTTCGGAGCAGATGTAGAAGGGTTGGGACCCTTAATGGTGATTTTCAAATGAGAGTGAGTAAAAATGTTTGTGCAATCATGAGATGATTTAGGTTTGGAAAAGAGAGACCTAGGGCCTCTTAAGACAAAAGGAGTCTTAGGTTTAGGAGAATCCTTGCTCCCCTTGATAGTAATCACATTGCAATACTTAACCTCAATAGGTTCAATCATGTTGATGACATTGTCATTGGTAGTGTACATGTAGTTAACCTTGGCATTGACATTCTTAGTCTTGGAAGATTCATCCTTCTCGTGAGGAGGAAAGGGGTCTTGAAATGCCTGATGATCTGAATTCTTATTATGGTTGTCCACAACAATATCACCATTGTCTATCAGATCTTGGATCTTATGACACAGCTGGAGATAGGTCAAAGTTTTATGACCATTGCTTTAGTGATAATCATAGTATGCGTTGTCATTCCAGAAATGAGTTCATGGTTGCAGATCGTAGGGATGCTTTTCCAAAGGAGTGAGTATCTGGTTTTGCACGAGTCTTATAAACCACATCAAGGGGTTCTCCTAGGGAAGTGAACTCACGCTTGGGTCAAGAGGCCCAAGGTTTGTTCCTAGAAAATCTTGAAGGTTGTTGAGCATCTATTGTAGCCTTCTCAGTAGCTTTAACCGCCTATATGCTAGAGGTAAGATTGAAAATAGATTTCACAGGCTTCGGGGTCACATTGTCAACCACTCCATCATTCACATCTCTATTCTTGTTGACAAACTTTCCTTTATCTTTGTTTGAGGAAGACCCTTGTTTGTTATCCTTGTTCAAATTCAACTCTCCTTTCTTGATCATAAATGATTCTATTCGCATGACTTTCTTAATCATGCTATCGAACGTTAGGGGACCTTGTAATTGTACTTGATATCCAAAATTTGGGATGTAAGATTGTCCAAGAAGATGTCGAGTCTTTCAGACTCTGGTAGTTTGTGAGGATACTTCATACAGAGGTGTCTCCACCTTTGAAGAAATGTTAGGAAAGGTTCCCCTTGTCTCTGTTTCAAATTGCAAAGATCTCGGATGTTGACCAGATGCTGAATATTGTGAGAATAGTGCTGGATAAACAAATTAGCAATCTCTCAAAAGTCTTGATACTAGGGGGTAGTTGAGAGAACCACTCTATGGATGACCCACCCAAACTATGAGGAAAGAGGCACATAAGATAAGTCTGATCATGAATAAATTCCATAGATAGAGCACCAAACTCTCTCAAGTGATCCTGGGGATCAGTAGTTCCCAAGTATTTGTCATATTTAGGCAACTCTACACCTTTGGGAAAAGGTGGCATGTGAAGACTCTTATTGAAGGGGAAAGGAAAGATGCTTTTCATTATGAACTATTGTACTAGTTTGTCCTTATCCTTCACAAGCTGGCTAATTTGGTCTTGCATGTCTCGAATCATCTTTTGCAACTTAGCAGTCTCAGTTTCTTCTTCTTTGGCCACAAGTGTCTCGAATTGATAGTTTAGGGGTAATTTGGCCCCTTGTTTGGCTAGTTCTAGAAAATATTTCTCCTTTTCCTCTAGAAGGAGGATTTCCATCATCTTGATAAGACTCTTGTTAGCCTTCACAACATCTATGTCATTTTGGGTTATCATCTCATCGTCATTACCAAGAATTTCAAAAATGCTTGGGATTTGATATTGGTCACTTTGGTTTTGATTTTGGTCATTTGGAGGAGGGTGATAGAGATATGCTTGCTAATCGCCTTGAGATTTGTTTCAGGATTGGTCTTGATTTTGATCATTTTGGGATTGATCATAGCATTGATCATTTCAAGAGTGATCAGGATGCTAGTTGTTTTGAGATTGCTCGTGAGTTTTGTTGTATTTCCCCAATTGGAAGTCAAATGGGTTTCCCATCTTATCAATGTTGGATTGTGCACTAGTTGAAGACTCCATAAAATGAAGTGAACGATGTCAAAAGGGCACAGCTAAGGAAACTTCTGGTGCATTAACATGATTGAAAGGATCAATAGGTTCAAAAGGGTCAATAGGTTTGATAAGGCTAATAGGGCTGATCCAAGGAAGTGGCCTTCCAAAGTTATGAAATAATAGGTTGTTCCTCTCTTGAAACAATAAGTCAGGCTGTGCTTGAAACAATGAATTATTACATGCCTGGAATACTAGAGATGAGGACCAAGATGGGCTATCTTTCAATGTAATCAATGAAGAGGAACTTGAGGATCCCTCACAATACTTAGATTGCACAAAAGGTTCAAAATGACCTATTTCTTGATTATGAGGTTTACCTCTACCTCGTCCCATACCACGAATGGGGAATGTCTTTTCACTTCTAATCGTAATAGGCATAGACAAAAAATGTAACAAGAGAGGATTTGGGATTATGCTAGAACTATGTCTCTAGGATAGCAAAAAAAAAAGAAGATAAGAGGCTAGAATAGACAAGATGTGAAATGCACCCGGCACGAATCATCGAGAGTATGACTAGAACAACCAAGATGTGACTATCATGTCACAAGGTACAAAAGCACAATAAGATGAGACAAATAGTAGGGAGACAATATGAGTTGAAGAAAAATCATTTAGTTCGCATCTCGAGACACTCAGTTTCACACAGTGGATGAAAAGAGAATAGGTAAACAAACCTTAAACAAAAATTAGATCAGGTAGAAAATTCATCAGTCAACCAGAAATAGCTCACTATTTTTAAAATTAGGGTACAGTCTCGTGTGAGGAAGTGCTAGTTCACACGAAAAAATGCCAAACTTCATGTGAGAGAATGCTATCTCACACAAGGAAATGCTCAGGTTCTGAAATCTCGCACAGGAAAAGACCAAAGTTTGACAAATTTGACATAGTTTTCAAGATACAAGTCTGATTTCAAGACATAGCGTGGACTATTCTCTGACAAAATTTGTAGTTTTCAAATAGTTTGAAGGTAGTTTGAATCAACAATCTCAGTTTGAATGTGGCAAGCAATCATTTACAAGCATGAAGTTTTGATCAAGCAATAGTGACACAAGAAGTAGTTGCAAACAGTTCTACCAAGGACAAAACAACTTGGCAGAATCATGGGAGTCTTTGTTTAATCATGATGCATAGTTTAAGACTCAAAAAAATAACTTAGTTATCCCTACAAAAAAAAAGGTAGAGAAGACAAAATTCATGCCTCACAGCTTATGCGCATGCGTTCACCTTACACAGTCGTGTCACCCCCTAGATGGCGCCTGTGTTTTTGGTGTTTCCAAGGAATCAATAGTATATGTTCAAAGGTTACCCTTGAAGCAGGGTCCAGTCTCATATACCACCTTCAAACATCTAGGTCCATGCCTATGGTGAGAATCTAGGGGAGAGATTCTTCCCCCTCCTGCGCAAAGATTATGTCTCCTTTCGGAGGTGATCCAGGTAGGAAACTAACTAAGAAAGTGTTTAGTGGGCTTCTGTTCACACTAATCTTCGATGCCCTCGATACAGGGCTAGGGCCTCGCAGCCACACCAACACTTGAAATTCATCCACTCGCGCAAGAAGGGCTAGGAGAGGTGCCACTCAGTACAACAGATGGAGCTTTCTCAAGATGATAGTCGAAATCAAGAGAAAGAAGTTAACATGGCTTTGGAGTCTTTAGACTCAACAAAGATTTCTTTATTATAGTGAGGTGGAATCACTGGCAATAGGTGTGTACTCACATGGGTTGTTCCTAGAGGTTCAACTTCTGCCAGGCCCTCTAAAGGTGACACAAACTTGGCTTGGATTCAAGAGTCAGATTTTCTGATTCTTTCAAAGAGAGAAGAGCATACTTCTCTACCTCTTCACCTTACCCAAACATGCAAGACATATTCATCACTGAGCTAGTTCCTCCTTATCCAATCCATAAGATTTTGGGTTTCTGGTTCTCTCAAAGAGAGAAGAGCATAATCCCCTAACAAGTAGACGTGCCAAAGATTCACTACCTTTCCTTGCTTCCCCAGGTATCTATCATGCTAGAAAGATATGGGTCTCAGATTCATCCATGGGCATCACTTCCATGTAATGAAGAGCCTATTACCCTATCCCACTATCAAGACCCTTAAGAAATTTTAACAAGGCCCTAGTTATATTATATGATGAAAGCAATAAACAGGCAAAGTGTTTTTGAGTGTCTTCAACAAGCGTTCTACAAGAAAACCATTAGCAAGTTTATGTGTCTTTGTCAAGTGCCCTGCAGCCCACTGTTATGCCGTTAGAAAAATAGAGGTATATAAAAACAACAACATGTAATAATGTCATAAAATAGTGCAGGAAATTTGCATAAACTGTAAAAAATTTAGAGACTGACAACAAGTCTCGTGTGAGGAAGTATACTGTTGCGCGCGAGAAAGTGCAGGGACTTGCACGAGATAGTGTGTTTCTCACGCGAGAGAATGCTAATGAAAGAAAAAATTCACGTGGCACACTTAGAAAACTCACGTGAGATTCTATACACAGTGAAGTACAAATGAATGGCAGAGTGCAAAATTTTGTCAAAAAAATCTGAAAGAGTGAGGCCAGAAATGAATTTTCTGCCCCACGGTGGGCGCCAAAATGTTTATTTCTGAATGTTGACCTCTAATTCAGCCATAGACACAACATATTCATTGCTCAATCATTGAATTATGACAATGAATATGGATTATTCACTCTGCAATATCAATTGAATCGACTTGTTGCCTCCTATTTAGTTGGGGTGTTTGAATTTACTCTCAGAATGAGAGCCAACAATCATAGACCATTGCTAAAACAAAGGATTTGAAAGCTTGAAATGATTGAAATGAAATTAATCTATATGAGAAATGCAATTGTAATCTAAGAATGAAAGTGTAGATTTAATCTAAGAAGCTTGAAAGAAATGTGAGAATTAAGCTACTAGAAAATAAGCAAACTACTTAATATGAGAGTGCAATTATACTACTAACATGAAATTATACTAATTATGCAATGAAAATCTTGAAAGCATGAGAATTTGAGACAAAATGCACTATAGTTTTGGTACTCTAAAAATTGCTTTCTCCAAATGAAGGAAAGAAGGTTCATAATATAAAAGTTCCTGGGAAGAGGATGAAGAGTTTCTTGGAAAGAAACGACTGACTCTTCATCTCCATGGAGGAAGATGAGACAAATTGAGGAATTATTTAATTAAAAGAATGAATATTGCCACATGGGTGGCTTTTAAAGTTATTTTGAATAATTAAATCCAAATAAAGATGTCCATTCAAATAATCAAATATTATTTAATTCCTTTGATGTGTATTAGCTAAAGGGGGTGTAATTAATTTAATTAAAAGCACTAGGACTTTAGGATTAAATTAATTAATCATAGGGTTTATTTAGCCAATAATGTATAATATTGAGAAATTAAATATAGTGTAGAATTAATGCAAATTTAGGGTCTTTTGCATTTGACATTAAGTCAAATAAAGTCAATTAGGAGACAGAATTGCCTAGTACAATAGGACTTTGATGATGTAGAAATTTGAAGGAATGCACCAAAATTGATTAAAATTGTAAGGTGCCAATTTTGGGGTATTACATAGTGTACCATGTGGAGCCATTGACATAGCCTTCAAAATGGTCAAGAAAGGTTTTCAGCTGGGCCTCACTGAGCTTCTTTTGAAGTAGACTGAAGAGACCACGAAGACAATCTGGTCATCAAAGTCAAATACATGTAAGTTTGGATCTCTGCTAGTTTGCATACTATTTTATGTGCAAAGATTTTTCCCATTGGTCGGTAATGTGAAATGGTCAACTGACAAGCCAGTTATATTTCAAATTACAGATTTGATTAAGAACTTGGGAGATAATTTTAATAGTGTAGTAGATAACTATTTTGAACAATTCAAAGGTAGAATGCATTCTTGAAGTAGAATTCCAAGACAACTAGTTGAAGACTATGAACATGAAATTTGTTTGCTAGTTGACACTGATCATACTTTGGTTAAGGCTATGGAGCCAAGAACAAAATGGTTAGCCCCCATGGGATATGAAATAGATATTGATCTTAATTCTAAATCAATAAAGGCTTTATTGGCTAAGCCTAAGGACCCTAATGCATACAGGTTTGGAACTTATGAAGAGGCCAAGACAAGAATTAAAATAGGCCTTGTCATCGGTAAAATTACAAAGAAGTCAAAGAAGATGATGAAAAATCTAGTTAATAAATTTGGTGATGATGTTGGATCATCTGAGAGTATACCAGTTGAGGTAACAATAGAAGGTTAGTTACTTCTTTCTGACAAGCCACATGACAGTGAAGAAATTGAGTCTGATAAAGATACAGATTCTACACTGGTTTCTCCTTCCCCCACTCCAAAGAAGCAGTTAGAAGTGCATACAAGGGCACATACACGATCAATAACTTCAGCTTCACCTCCACCGAATAAAGGAGTTGTGAAGATATCTAGGCCAACAACAACAACATGGACCAAGACATAAAAAAAGAAAGGTACTAAATCTTCTACCGAGGCCCCTAAGAAAAGAAGGAAGCTAATTAGAGGAAAAGATGATTTAGATAATAATGAAGATGATTTTTAGTGCTCAAAATTGTAGATGATCAAAACTTAATTAGAAGAACTCTAATTTATAACTATAGTAGTCCCAATAGATACATCAACAATAATCAACACTAAGGTATTAAGGATTTACAATCCTTCTTCTCTTTGAGCTTAAAGCTTCAGGTGGGTATTACCTTTCAAGATTGCATTCTTTAAACATCACAATTATGACCTGTATACTTGATACAGATCTAGTCATATAACTCATACAACTTAAAGTAAATCATTTTAATTTGATTGATGATGAAAATAACTGTAAATAAAGCATAGACTAGTGCCAAATCCTAGGGCATCAGAGTCAATAAATGTACATCTACAGAGAATTTCTCAAGTCAAACACACCCAAACCCCAAATAAAATGCCTTACAAATTACCCTCTTATGCATAAATCATATCATCTAACTCACATATGAAGACTGAAATCCCAGAGACCTCACTCAAGATTTATCCCTCCCTTGAAAGGAACTCAAGTTTCAACCCCACTATCTACCTTGTAGAAAGATATGTCTAAAATGCCTTGCAAATTTAAATACATAGAGAAATCAAAATCATACATGAAGACAATAAAAGATATACATGGAAATTTAGTATATTTTATTGATAAACTTCCTGTGTCAGTAAATTCAGTAAAACTGGATTCCTGAGAATCAAAAACTAAATCTATAAGCTCCTATGACAATAAGTATTTCACCACCCTTTGGTGTGAGTCAGAAACAACTATATATAGAGAGACCACCTTGGGATCCTTGGGAAAAGGATGCAACAAGCTACGGGTGGCTCTGATAGTGACTTGCACTAAAATAAAAAAGAGTTAAATCTTTTAACATAAAAGAGGGAAAGTAGTGCCAGAAGTTTTTCTTCTTATGTTGAACTTCCATTTGAGCTGCACCTTTGTCTGCTGGTATTCAAAGAAACTACCAATGTTGTTAAGTGAATGATGACCACCAACTAGCTAACTTACATCATCCTCTGTATGATCACTTGTTCTCCCTGTGCTCATAGGTTAGGTGCATTGCTGGAGCTCATTCATCTTCAAAATCATCAATGTCATCAGTTGTGGGTCTATTTATTTTGACCTTTGTAAGATTTCCCATGCTATTACATATTCATCTGTAGGCCATGGGAAATGTTGAATACTCTGCAATTGTTTATTCTACCTTTCCCATCTTGCATCAGCAACCTGCTTTATATCTGTGATGAACTTGCTAAAGTCCATCTCTGCCTCGAAAGCTTCATCGAGAACTATGTTGAAGTGATCTGTATCAACCTCATTGCTATCTTTAAGGAAAACCTCCTTCTTAGGTAGTAAGAGATCAAAATCTGACCTCCATGTATCCAAATTCTTTACTTCTCCTTCCTTTGTTCTGATATGAGGAATGACCCTATTGAAGGCAGGTCCAAACATTGCCATCTTTGCCTCAATTTGATTGGCCTTACCTTTAAAGAAAGATGAAGCAACACCAATCTTTGCAATTTCATATCCTGCTTGTAAAACTATTTTTGGGATATCATCCCTCAGGCCCTGTAATACTACTATTCTTTCAAATAATGAGTCCCTTGTTGACCAAGTTGAATGATAGGTACTTAAAATAGAAACAAAATTGTTTACCTCATTTTGCAAACTAGGTAATTTATTATATGCAGTATAAACTACCTCTGTCTTATACTTTAGAACTTCTATCCTATGTTGCAATATTTTCAACAAGGATTGCACAACAGCCTCAGTTCTTTCTATGTTCACTTTCTCTTTTGTTGTTACAGCTTCTTCCTCATTCACACTTTGATTTTTTGTCTAAACTGATTGTTCTGGTGGTGTAGGGGTAACTATAGGCATGTTGAGGATCTATTGTTGCAAATCTTCCACACATTTCTGTAATTATTTCTCTTTTATTATACGTATCTCCCTATCCCTCACCAATGCACTATAATCCTTAAAATGTTTTTGGTGCCTTTCTGATAGTTGCTTGGTTTTTTCCTCATTTAACCTAGCAAAATGAGTTAGCACTTGTGAGATCTTAAGATCTCTAGTTTTGTGGATTGACCACACAATCTTGTCACCATCCATCTTTTCTTGGATGTTCAACAGGGAAGGCTTCTGATCCTTTGGATAGAGGCTCCACATAGCCAATGCCTGATTTTTAGGGCTATATCCAAACCCTCTTATCAAATCCCCCACTTGGGTCTCTGAAGTTAAATTTATATTCTCCTGCTTTCTGATTTGGTCAATGATGAAAGCTGAGGCCAAATCCCACCCAAGTACAAGCAACATATTACTAGCTTTTACCAATTTCCTAGCTTCTTCGGGAGTAATAGTTTTAGACTCAGGATCATAATCCTTCAAAGCCTGAAGGGCCTCATCAGGGAGTTGGCCTTCCTTTTTGATTTGCACAGATGATGCAACTTGTTGTTGCTTATGCCATAGTAGGAAATTCTTGAATTCATCTGCTTTGATGAAATTATCATCCTTCAAGAAAGCCTCTTGTTCCAACATTTTCTGATTTCTTCCTAAGGCCAAGGGAAACTCAACTTCTTCTATTACCATCTTCTATTTTCTCTTGTCTTCTCTGATCCTCTACCTGAGTCTATGATCATGGGCTCTATCACTTGGAAAGAGAGCCTTTATTCTATCTCCTTTCTACTCAGGGATCCTTGCTTGTGAAGACTCTCCTATTTGCAATTTCTGCTTCTTGAGAGGAGGCTCACTAGTATCTTGAGAGCTAGGGAGCTCTGTCAAATCCATTATGATATTTTCTTCTCCTTCTTGCGTAATAGGCAATTCTTGTTCCAAACCAAGAGCATTGTATACTGGGTAACCTCAATCACTATCTTCATAGTCTGTTTCTGAGTGTTTCTCCTTTTCTCTTTCTTTGTCATCTATTTGGTCCTCAATTGAGTTGACCAATGCATGGAAATTGTCCATCATCATATCTAGCCTTTGTAGATAAGGCACTGTAGGGTAGAAACCCCCAAAGGACAATCCATTTGCTTTCATCTATTTTTCAAATCTCAACAATTCATTGAATTGTTCTTCTCTCGTTTCTATCTCATCCTCCTCAATGATGTTTCTGATGATGTCCTCTTCTAGAAAGTCCTCATGTCTATTACTTATTGGAATGGAAGGAGTATAATTCCTAGCCATTACAATGAAGTTCTCTTTATCAAAATACCTAGGCACACCATCATTCATTTTATATTGACCCAACCAATCCTTCAATTTACTGAATGCATTCTTCCCAATGGTGAAGTTGCATACTCTAAAATGCCTTGGGGTAAATGTTCCCTTCCTATGGGGGGTCAAGTGTTCTTTGTCCTTCAACATGAGCTGCCAGATAATTTCTAAGAAGGAAATTCTTGGTGGAACAAAAAATGGTAGAACATGGGGTGGCTGGGGGCATCCATAAACTCTTATCATTGTGTAAGTCTTCTCATAATAGAAGTCTCCCCAAGTATGATCTTTAGGCCATTTATCAACAAATTGACGAGGTCTTAGTAGTTGTAAAGCCTTAACTGGTAGCCTAGAAATATTTAACCCTAGGCTGAGCAAGAGAGGCCGCACCATCCAATTTTGAAAAGCACAGAAATCACAATTAGGGCAAGTAGGGCTCCAGGCTCCTATCCAAAATTGTACTAGATTGGGTTGACCTTTCCATATTATCTAAGACTGTAGGTTTTCCAAATTCATAATGTTGTAATTGTAGAACAAAATGAAGGGCATTAATAATGAGTAATACAAAAACCTAGGTGAATCTTCCCTCTTTCTTATTGCCTCCAATCCCACATGCATTCTATTAATGAAATACCCAATGTAGTCATATCATTTTCTCGTGTGCATTTGTTCTGAGTCTAACACCATCATTAGGATGTCATATGTAATCCTTCCTGATCCACCATCCAATCCTAGCACTGTACACAAACCATAAGAAATATACTTCACATAGAAGCATAAGTCTTTGTAAAAGTAAGGGGTTGACCCAGCCATTGGTGCAATGTAGTTCATGTTGCCTTGTGGAACATGGCTTTGAATATCATTTGACACAAGGATAGATTCCCGAGCATACCTATTAGTCTGGTCTTGTAAATTGATTTTAGTGGCAATGGGAATACAGATACCAAAAGCCCTCATAAATGAATTTTCACCAAATGTGACCAGGGATGAACCATCCTCTTTCCTAATTGTCTTTGATAAAGGGTCATATTTGTCAGCCAAAGCAACGAGTAAGTCTACATCTATAAAAACATCAAGTACTACCAATCTGGCTAGCCCGAAAGTCCAAGGGTTTGACATAGGCACTGGACTATCAACATTCTTGTAAAAATACCTAAAGAGGCACATCCCAAACACATCCCTAGTCATTCCATCTCTACAATAAGATAGATCATCAGAAAAGATTTCATCACTAACCTTTTTATTTTTCGATGACCCAAGCAGCAGAGTGAGAAGCTCATTTGAGAAGCTTTCCTTCTATTTTTCCTTGGATCCCTTTCTTGTGGAAGCTTGGCTAGTTGAAGGCTGACTCATTTTGACTATAATTATGAATTCTTTTGAAAAATTTGAACTTCTCCAAACTGCTTAATTGCTAGAAGACTCACAAATTCTCGTAATTCTTTAGCTCTGGCTCTCCGAAAGGCTTGGTAATTTTAGAATAAGTGATAGTTAGTTGTATTTATTTTAGAAAATTGAATGCAATTACTCTTTTGAGACTTCGAATCCTGTAATTCATGTCACTTCCACCATTACTTGGCATGCCCTGAACTTCAATTCACTAGCCGTGAGATGAGCCAATGACAGGTAATCAAATTTGATTTTCTAGCGACCTAGAGACTACATATCCAATCACAGTCGCTGAAAGGCTTGGTGCTTTTTCAAATTCTTTAGAGATTAAGAGACCAAAAGGAAATCTCTAAGTCACAGGATGATTTTACCTTTTATGATTTCTTCTTGAGATTTGATAACTATTGTTAGATCTTAATCTGACGATCCAGCTTAAGTCCTTTTACTTTTAATTTTTTGCATTCGGAGACCCAACGACTACAGTTAATATCATAGTCATTGCAACATTCATTACTTATCAAATTTATCCCAAGACTTGGCTTCTATAGGCTTTCCTAAGTCTTTTTTCTTTATTTCCTTATTGAGAGACTTAGTGACTACACAATAAGTCTCTTAATCGGTAGAAATTGTTGACTTTTCAAAAAAAATTTGGAGATTACCTGACGTTGCTTATCCAAAGACCTAGTGACTAAAGAGAAGTCTCTTTATCGCTGAATATGTGTTCAATTCCTTATTTCTTCATGCGATTGCACGATAGCCACAAGATCTTAATCTGACGGTAGTCACCTAGTCTCGACATTTTTTGGATGACATCACTTTTATCTAGAAATTAAGAGACAATCGTTAGATCCAAACTCATAAAGAAAAAAATCAACAATAGTCACTTAATCTCTACACTTTTATTCTGACTTTGACTTCCTTTAAAGATCTCGAGACTAAACATTTCTAGATATCTGGAGACTGAAAGTAGAAAACTTTTGATTTATTGCTTCTAGAGACTCAACGACTATAGTTCATCTCGTAATCACTGAGAGATTATTATTTCTTTATTTTACTCTGTGACTAATTAGGAGAGAACACGTCCTCAAATCTGGCAAATGGATTCATATTCTTTTTCATTTTTTGACCTCGGCTAACACTTAACCTTAATTCATATTGCGATCGCATGACTAAGGTTACTTTCTAGTCACTGGATGATTTTCTTAACCCAAGTTTACTTTGGAGACTGGGCGATAAAGCACTTCTCATGGTCGCTGCAACTTTTCTTAAGTCATGGTTCAATTGGGAGATAATGCGACCACTCCCAATTACAACTATATCAATGGCTCAAATTTACTCTTTGAAAACCTTTATCTTAACCCATCATCTTTTGGCGATCACACAACTAAAGATATCTCATAGTCTCTTAATATTTCTCTTTACTGTGGTTAAATCTGGAGACTACATGAAACCTTTATTCTCCAAGTCTCTAGATAACCTTTTAACCTCGGTTAGATTGTGAGATACAACACTGACTGTTGATCCTTCCTCCATCTTATGGTTATCACCGAGTCGCTGAATATACTATGACTTAACCACTACATTGTGAGATTAGGAGATAACCGTGTCGCCAGATCACTGAGTTTTCATAACATAACCACTAGGATTATGAGGATACATGACTACCACAATCGCTGGGTTGCTAGATATTAACATTAACCATCTGAGAATTGGGAGACCCAATGAATGAAAAGAACATAACTACCACCCTTCATTTGGAGACCTGGCGACTAAGGAGAAGTCTCATAATCACTGAAACGTTGGTCATTTGATCATTTCATTAAGAGATCACCTGATTGAAAGCCTTTTGCATTTGGAGATTAAGCGACTATAGTTACCTTCAAAACATTCATCATTGTAGTTGCTAGACCTCACATAGAACATCTGGAGACTTGGCGACTGAAGAACATCCACTGAGTCTCATGAAGAAAAGGAATATTCTCCATACTTAAGGAGATTGTGCGACAAAGGCTTTTCTGAATCGCTAGACTAAAAGGAACATGTTGAATACTTATAGAGACTGAGTGACTAGATGGTAGACATAAAGTGCACATGCTTAAAGATTTACTTAAGTGATTTGAAAAAGTAATGGAAAAATAAAACCCATTAGGTTTTTCTAGGGTTTTTGGACTTTTAGAAGCATTTTCGACCTAGCACTTAGGGTTTTCATCATTATGGATATTTTTAGCATCTGGGATAGGAGGTTTGTAGGAAAATTAGCACAAAACTAGGAAAATTGTCAAAGAAGAAAGAATTAAAATGCAACTTTGAAAACTTTGAAAATACTACCAACAGTGGCTCTCTTGGAGGATGCTTAAATGCCAATTTATAGCAAGAAGCCAAAATCTCTAGGTAGAAGACCAATCTAAACATAACCTATTGCAGAAAAATAACACATGACTTGAAATAAAGCACACCTATACACTAAGAGACTACTGTGCATGGAACATAAGTTATTTTAATTGAAGAATTTTTTTAGAAATTGTCCATGCACTGGCAATTCTTGTTCTTCACCATCCATATTTTTTAGGAAATAAGAATCTTTCCCATGAGTTTGATGGATAACATAGGGACCTAACCATAATGATTCAAAATTCTTATGCTTTCCCTTTACCTTCTTGCATTCCATTGAAGGACCAAATCCTCAAGTTGAAACTTCTTAAAAGTTGCCCTTTTATCAAACAGGTATTTCATCTTTTTTGGTAATTTGATGTTCTCCTTTTGACCTTCTCTTCTTGTTTCATCTAATTCAACAAGTTGGAGCACTCTATCTTCTAGAGGATCAGACATTTCCAAATCCTCTTCTTGTATGAATTTGTAAATGGTCAATAAATTATTCACAAGTAGCCTTGATTTAATACCATACAGCATCTCAAAAGGAGACTTTCCTATGGCTCTTTTTTCTGTGATCCTATCTACCCATAAAGCTAATTTAAGCTTTGAATTCCAAGTTCTCTTATTCTTTTCTAAGTTCTTCTTTAGGATCTGCAGAATACTCTTATTGCTTGATTTTGCCTGCCCATTAGCTTGTGGGTGATATGGGGAAGAATATGACATCACTATGCCCATTTCTAGATAGAAGTCCTTGAATTCTGGTGATCTGAAACTCATGGCATTGTCTATCACTATTTTGATAGGAACACCAAATTTTGTAACAATGTTATCCATCAAGAAATCAATAACAACTGTGCTTGTAGCTTTCTTTGTTGGGATTGCTTCAATCCACTTAGTAAAGTAATCAGTAGCTACAATTATCCAACTATGACCTCCAATGGATTTCTCAGTAAACTCTCCAATGAAATTAATACCCCACATAGCAAAAAGAGCTTCTGCCACTATAGGATTCAACATTAATGCTCCATAGAATTTCAACTTGTTTGAGAACCTCTGGCATGGTTCACACTTTCTAACAAATGCATGGGTATCTTTGAACAACATAGGCCAGTAATACCCAACCCTTAATATCTTATGAGTAGTTTCTCTAGTTGAATGGTGTCCTCCACACATTCCAGAGTGCATTTCTTTCAAAATTTTATCAGGCTACCCTTTGTCTAAACACAAGAGAAAGATTCCATCATTATCCTTCCAATACAAGTCACCTTGTAGCAATATATATCTTTGGGCTTGAAATTTTAAACTCCTTTGATTATCATTGAGGCCCTTTGGGAAAATAGAATTCTTGAGGAAAAATACTATATTTGTGTACCAGGGTTGCATTTCAATGCTAGTGACATCTCTTCCAATGACATCAACATTGTTGACCTGAATCAGGTCCATATTTTCTTCAGTCATCAACTTTGCTAGACCTAGTCCTCTGACAAGTTTAGTGATGTGAAGTTCTAAATCAAACTTCTAGATTCTATTGATCCATTTTCATCTTTTGCGTGTGGCCTCATTCTGTGCCAAAATGTCCTTTACTGTAGCATGTGGTACATATGCATTAACTTTAGCACAGACAAGATAAGGTCTAAAAGCTTTTACTATCTTGACTAGTGCATATGCTTGTTTTTCCATTAATTCATAATTTAATTCTGCTAATTGTAAAGACTTGCTAAAAAAGGCAATGGGATGCTCAAATCCCTTAGCATCCTTTTGTAACAAGACTGTTGCAATGGTGTGAAAAGATGTGAATCTGAATAGAGAAAAGGGCTTGGAATAATCAGGAGATGTCAGAATAGGAGCCTCCTGAATTATTTTCTTTATCTTCTCAAAGGCTTCTTGTGGTTCTTGATCCAAAAGAAATTTTACATCTTTCTTTAGTAACTTGACAATGGGTTTAACTAATTCAGCAAAATTTTCAATAAAGCTTCTAACAAAATTTATTTGTCCCAGGAAAGAGTAGACACCCTTGAGATTTTTGGGGGCAGGGACCTTCTTTATAGCCTCTACCCTTTTAGGATCAATTCTTACTCCCTCTTTAGACACTATGTGGCTTAGTAGATTTCCCTCAGTAACAACAAAGTGGAATTTCTTAGGATTAAGAGAGATACCATACTCTAGAGCCTTCATCAAAACCTTTTCTAAGTGATTACAATGATCCCCAGCTCTCTTAGAATATGCAATCAAATCATCTTGGTATACAACCATGAGGACATCAATAAGGTCCTTAAAATCTACATCCATCACCCTTTGGAAGGTTGCTCCAACATTTTTTAGACCAAACGACATCCTGACATACACATAGGTTCCCCAAGGGGTAGTAGATGTTGTCTTGAACTGCTCTGATTCTTTGGCCAGGACCTGGTTATATCCTGAGAATCCATCTATCATGGACAACAAATCACAGCCAGTCACCTTATGAAGCATAGCTTCCATATTAGGTAGTCCATAATTGTCCTTGAGTGAAGCAACATTTAAATTCCTAAAATCAACACATAACCTTATGTCACCACTCTTTTTACTGACTGGCACTAAGTTTGAGACCCAGGATGAATGCCTTATGGGCTCAATTATGCCTGCATCCCTTAGCTTGGTTAACTCAGTTTGGATTTTGGTAGCTAACAAGGGATTAATTGGCCTTTGCTTCTGCCTGAAGGGCTTATTGTTTTCTTTTAAAGGGATCTCATGCTGAAATAAGTTTTCCCTATAAGCTTTGAGATCATCATATGACCAAGCAAAGACATGTTTATATTTTTTAAGTAGCTTGATTAAATTATTTCTCACATCTCTACTGAGACATTTTCCAATGTAGACAATCTGAGGGGAAGTTTCTGACCCTAATTTTATTTCTTCTAGGTCATCCACCTTAGCATTTGACTTCTGGGACATGTGACTGCCATTTATTTTGAACATCCCTTCCAACTCTACCAAACCCTTGGGGATATGATTAGAAGGCAACTATACAACCTCATTTCCCATGACAAAATCTTTTCCATCAACAATTTCTTGATAGGCATCAAAGTCAATTTGCTGACCTTCATACATATCCAAACCTTGAATAAATCTCAAGATGTCACTGTCATCCTCAAAAATTGCCAATTGCAGACATTATTAGGGACAGCTGGCCTACTTTTCACTTCCAATTTTGATACTCTAGTAAGGGTTGCATCATTTCTTTTTAATGCAACATTTGCAAGGAAGTCTACCATAATGTTTTTTGATCTTTATACCGACAAGATATTAAAAGCATCAAAAGATTCAATTCTATCACAGATAGCATATTTGTATAACTTAAGTCTGTCATCTTTAGTAGCATACCATGATCTGATCTGAGCAATGATTAATTGGGAATCTCCATAAACTTTTAAACATCTCATACCATGTTTGATTGCAATATCTAATCCCAATATCAAAGCTTCATATTCTGTAGTGTTATTTGTGCATTGGAAAGTCAAAAGAAAAGAGTACTTAAAAGTAATACCTGATGGAGATATTAGTAAAACAACAGCTCCTAAGCCTTCTTTAGAGCATCCACCATCAAAGTATAGCTGCCATAATCCATCTTTTTGTAAGAGAAACTCATCAACAATTGGGTCAGTATTTTTGAATTATGGCACTATTTCCTCAATCAGAAAGTTATTCATATCAATATCTACATAGAAATTTAGATCCTCAGGGGCTACCATCTCAATCATCACTGATGAGTGAGGTTCTCTATATAGCTTTACCTCAGTACCATTCACAGGAATTGTAGCATAAGATATATCTAACTGTAACTTTCCTCCTATTGTTGCTACCCACTGTCTTGCTAGTAGCATACCATAATGAGGTTTGGTATCAACTACAACAATATCCATCTTGTAAGTGGCCTCAGGAAATGTAGCAATCTTGACCTCTATTCCAACCAAGGTTCCTACCATAGGAACTGCTCTATTATCCATAGCATAACATCTGCCATTAGATGTATCAACTTGAAGTCCTAACTCTTTCATTACATGGTAGGGCATCACTGTTGCTGTTGCACCAGAGTCTATCATACAGTTCAGAGTAATCTTTAAGAAACCCCCCTCTTAAAAAAGATATACAATCTTGGCGAATCTTTCATTTTCTTGAAAAAAAAAAAATTTCTATTGGTGAATCTCTCAATTTTTTTGAAAAAAAAAGTATTTTTATTGGCGATAATTTTTTAATAACAATTTTTTTTGTAGAATTTATTAGTGAATCTCAAACAATAAAAATTAATTGATTAATCACCATGGCGAATACTTCTATTTAAAAAAATAAAATTCTTATAGAAAATTATTAGGCTTAATGTGAATATCTTTGATGGGTTTAAGGAATAGACTATGTAATAATTACTTGCTACCATTTATTTAAAATATAATCTAATAACCTCATTGTATTTTGTGAGACAAATGTATTGATATTTTTAAATACTAATGGGGCCCAAAATTTCTTCAAGACCATTGATTTATATTGAGATCAACAATCCGAAAGAAATTTTAGCTCCCATAAGTATTACAAACCAAATAGTAACATTTTTACCGCATAGAATATATAATGAGGGTCACTAGATTATACTTTAAGTCAGTAATGGAAACTTAAAGTTGGTGATAGATCCCTACAATAAATAATAATCATGATATATTATTGGAGAATTAATTTAAATTTCTACAATAGCTTATAAAATTCTGGTGAATTAAATCTAATCATGTATCGAATATTGTGGCGAATTTTTGAGTTGAAGTCTTTTATAAAATAAATTATTTTACGATTTAAACATTTCTAAATCAAAATTTTGTAAAAATGTGGTGATTTAGGTTGCCTTAAATCTTGAATTATTAGCCAAATTTGGATTCTCAAATTTCCAAAATTAGCCAATTGGCGAATATTAGCCACTAAAAATTACTAGTTCTTTAGTAATAAATTATTCACAATCAAAGTGACATAGAAAGGATCAATGGAGGAAGGCTCTTGAGTTACAATATTTCCAACACAAAAGTTGGAAACTCCTTTAGTTATCTTAGGTTCGGCCATTGGTACTATTCCTTCTGTCACAACAAGAATGTTTTCTTTCTCATTAATCAGAGCCAAAGCTATTGCTTTATGCTCTTTTATTTTCAACATTTCCATTAAAGGGATTGATACCTTCATCTGAGATAGAGCATGTCTCATGTCAAAAGTTGGGGCCTCAGTAGAAAGATCAGACAATTTTTTTTTCCCACCAGCCCTCTTATTTCTTTGTTCAGTGGTATTTTCCTCATTCTTTTTAGCATTCTAAACTACAACAGTTTGCTGCTTATTGTTGCCATCCTTGCTTGGGGAAGCAATTGGTTTAGGAGAAACCTTACTCTGAGAATCATTTTTGACAAAAAATGACCTAGGAACTCCTTGATCTGAATCAACCTTTCTATTTCTTAAATTATAAAAAGATCTAGCTTGAGAAATGGAAGCCATAGTCAAATTCTTGATTTCTTCCTTACTAGATTTTCTCCAATGATTATCTTCCATCTCTGGTCTATTCATATTTGTCTAACCATTCTCAGTATCAGATTCTTCATGATCAAAATGGGAAAATACTTGTTCCTCATAAGCAGGGAGAGTTCTCCTCTTATAGTCAACATCTTCTACTATCTCTTCATCATCTGAAGAGATAGATTCATCCACCCTTTCAGTGGTGAATATATTTACTGTAGGCTTTTTAGAGCCTTCATGGTCTCCTGCAGGTGAATCTTCTTGCTCATCTTCTAGAGCCTGAGAAAAAACACATTGAAAAGGTGAATGAGGCATGTTATAGGCCATACACCATGGAACATTTTCCACATTGTGGGTAGTATTCTTCTTCAAAGGATCAGGTGTATCCCTGCCCTTTTGTGGCTCATGGTTATCAAAAATAGGCTTCCCATCCTTCCAATTTGTCTTATATGGTTGGTCATGTAACCTAGCAAATCTTTCATGTCTTTGATAGGGTGGTCTATTATCTTGGAAACTCTTTCCACCTTTATCAAATATAGTAGACAAATCCTTAACAACATTTTCCAATTTTTCAACCTTGTCATCTTCCTTGACAGGTTTCACATTATGTGGCCTAGGTCTCTTTCCACAGTCTACCTTCATCCCTTTTATACATTTGACCAGATGGTTTCCTATTGCTTTTAATATTTATTGCTAACTTAAAAGCATCTCTCAAAGTACGTGGACTTTTATCTCTTAAGAGGTAAGACATATTTCCCTATACAACATTGAAATAGGTAGTTAAACAAACTTCATCATCCAATCTTAGAACTTGGAATAATTTGTACATGGCCTTTTGAAACCTACTATTGAACTCTGACATACTTTCATTTGCATGCTTCTTGATATTATTAAATTTATTTAGAATGTAACAAGAGTTGACATGTTCAGCATATTGTTCTTTAAAACTCCTTACAAATTCATCCCATGAAGTAATACTATTTTCAGGTAAACCTCTGTACCAATCCCTAACATCTTCTATCAAAGATTGAACAAAAATTTTCATGACAACATCTTCATTCTCAATCTTATAGTCATTTATTTTATCAGTAAAAGACTTGAGGTGCTCTTCACATCTAACAACATTATTGCCAGTAAACTTAGGGATCTTGTCTCTTACCTCATTTGGAATGACATTTGGCTGACCAGGGATACCATCAAAGAACAATGGCCTGTATCTATCTAGATGGACTGGCCTCCTTTGAAAATTATGTGAAGCTTGGGCTCCACCTCCTCCAGTATTCTGATGTACAACATTTCCAGCAAGATTTCCAGTCAAAGGGATTGTATGACTTATACCTTGAAGTGGTCCTTGGGCCACTTGATTGGAGACTGAAGCTTGAGTGTTAGGAAAAGAACCAGCATACTGATTATGTGGTATTGGCCCACTGACAATAGGGATTGAACTACTAGCATTTGTATCCATATTAGTATGAAGGAAAGCTATTTTCTTCTTCATCTCATCTGCAGCAGCCTCTAATTCTAGCTTTTCTAACTGAATGGCCAAAGCCTCATTTGCTTTTCTAGCCTTTTCTAGATCTAAGCTAGCCTAAGATATTGTAGTGGGATTAACCTCATTCCTTTTTGGATCATTTATGATAATCCCAACTACCTTTTATTTTCCCTTGTCAGATGTATTTATTGCTTTATTTTTAAGATCCTCATTTCTCTTGATCTTAGATGGATGCAACTATTTTAGGACATCGCCATCACCCTCAAATTCATTTTTCTTAGGATTTGGCTTATTATTGCTGACCTGTTGTCTCAACTTCTGGACATCCCCAAACAACTCACTATCTAAACCAGTTACTTTCTATTTCAGACATTCTGCTTGGATCTCATTATTTTTTGTCTTTCTGAGGAGTTCTTGCTTTTCCATGAGTAGTTCATATATTTCTTGTTCCCACTCCTTCTGTCTCTTAGTAATTTCCAGAAACAGTTCTCGATCCTTTTTCCTTAAAGCAATGACTTCTTCCCATAATTTTTCAGAATCAATAGATTTAGTTTCAGCAGCAAAAGCATATTCTATTTGCTCTATATTCTCTTGTGCAAGAAAGAAACTAATGTCTATAAACTCATCTCCCTGAGGAGGACTAAATGACTCTTGGTTCATTCTTCTAAGGAACTCTAGGTTTTTTGAAAATAATGGGATTTCATTTTGGGTGAGAACTGGGACATACTCTTGAGCCGGTCTGGGAGAATCATTTCCAATTGTTCCTCTCCTAGACCACTGCATTCTACTAGGTGTATGCAGTTCTTCACCTATTTTACTCTCCGCGTGATCCTTATAGTATAACTTGGTATTCCTCGGCCTACTCATGATATTTTAATGAGATAATCTCAAAGTTTACAAATGTTTTTACCAGCAACTAGTAACACAGAGCTTAGAGTCACCACCCACAAACTTATGGGAATATATTGATAAACTAGTCTTCTATATACAACAATAAATCGTTAGTAGAATTGTTAGCAAATTTATTGCAGAAATATTTTAGAGGTCCCCAGCAGAGTTGCCAATTTTGTTAGTGCTCAAAATTGTAGATGATCAAAACTTAATCAAAATAACTCTAATTTATAACTCTACCAGTCCCAATAGATACATCAACAATAATCAACAATAAGGTATTAAGGATTTACAATCGTTCTTCTCTTTGAGCTTAAAGCTTCAGGTGGGTATTACCTTTCAGGATTGAATTCTTCAAACATCACAATTATGACCTATATACTTGATACAGATCTAGTCATATAACTCATACAACTTAAAGTAAATCATTTTAATTTGATTGATGATGAAAACAACTGTAAATAAAGCATAGACCAGTGCCAAATCCTAGGGCATTAGAATTGATAAATGTACATCTACAGAGAATCTCTCAAGTCAAACACACCCAAACCCCAGATAAAATGCCTTACAAATTACCCTCTTATGCATAAATCATATCATCTAATTCACATATGAAGACTGAAATCTCAGAGACCTCACTCAAGATTTATCCCTCCCTTGAAAGGAACTCAAGTTTCAACCCCACTATCTACCTTATAGAAAGATATGTCTAAAATTCCTTGCAAATTTAAATACATAGAGAAATCAAAATCATAAATGAAGAAAATAAAAGATATACATGGAAGTTTAGTATATTTTATTGATAAGCTTCCTGTGTCAGTACATTCAGTAAAACTGGATTCATGAGAATCAAAAACTAAATATATAAGCTCCTATGACAATAAGTATTTCACCACCCTTTGGTATGAGTCAGAAACAACTATATATAGAAAGAAAACCTTGGGATTCTTGAGAAAAGGATGCAACAAGCTACGGGTGGCTCTGATAGTGACTTGCACTAAAATACAAAAGAGTTAAAGATTTTAACAAAAAATAGGGAAAGTAGTGCCACAAGTTGTTTCTTCTTATGTTGAACTTCCATTTGAGCTGCACCTTTGTCTGTTGGTATTCAGAGCAATTGCCAATGTTGTTAAGTGAATGATGACCACCAACTGACTAACTTACATCATCCTCTATATGATCACTTGTTCTCCTTGTGCTCATAGGTCAGGTGCATTGCTAGAGCTCATTCATCTTCAAAATCATCAATGTCATCTGTTGCTGATCTATTTCTTTTAACCTTTGTAAGATTGTCCCATGTTGTTACCTATTCATCTGTAGGGCATGGGAGCTACTGAATACTCTACAATTGTTTCTTCTACCTTTCCCATCTTGCACCAGCAACCTACTTTATATCTGTGATGAACTAGTTGAAGTCCATCTCTTCCTTGAAAGATTCATCAAGAACTATGTTAAAGTGATCTATATCAACCTCATTGTTATCTTTAAGGAAAACCTCCTTCTTAGGTAGTAAGAGATCAAAATCTAACCTCCATATATATCAAATTCTTTACTTCTCCTTCCTCTATTTTGATTTGAGGAATGAACCTATTGAAGCTAAATCCAAACATTTCCATCTTTGCCTCAATTTGATAGGCCTTACCTTTAAAGAAAGATGAAGCAACACCAATCTTTGCAATTTCATCTCCTACTTGTAAAACTATTTCTAGGATATCATCCCTCAGGGCCTGTACTACTGCTATTCTTTCAAATAATGAGTCCCTTATTGACCAAGTTGAATGATAGGTACTTAAAATAAAAACAAAATTTTTTACCTCATTTTGCAAACTAGGTAATTTATTATATGCAGTATAAATTGACTCTGTCTTATCCTTTAGAAATTCTATCCTATGTTGCAAGATTTTCAGTAAGGATTGCACAACAACCTTAGTTTTTTCTATGTTCACTTTCTCTTTTCTTGATGTAGCTTCTTCCTCATTCACACTTTGAGTTTCTATCTGAAGTGGCTATTCTAGTGGTGTAGGGGTAACTATAGGCATGTTGAGGATCTATTGTTGCAAATCTTCCACACATTTCTGTAATTATTTATCTTTTATTATACATATCTCCCTATCCCTCACCAATGCACTATAATCCTTAAAAAAAATTTGGTGCCTTTCTGATAGTTCCTTGGTTTTGTCCTCATTTAACCTAGCAAAATGAGTTAGCACTTGTGAGATCTCAAGATCTCTAGTTTTGTGGATTGACCACACAATCTTGTCACCATCCATCTTTTCTTGGATGTTCAACAAGGAAGGCTTCTGATCCTTTGGATAGAGTCTCCACATAGCCAGTGCCTGATTTTTAGGGCTATATCCAAACCCTCTTATCAAATCCCCCACTTGGGTCTCTGAAGTTAAATTTATATTCTCCTACTTTCTGATTTGGTCAATGATGAAAGGTGAGGCCAAATCCCACCCAGGTATAAGAAACATATTACAAGCTTTTACCAATTTCCTAGCTTCTTCAGGAGTAATAGTTTTAGACTCAGGATCATAATCCTTCAAAGCCCAGAGGGCCTCATCAGGGACTTGGCCTTCCTCTGTGATCTGCACAGATGATGCAACCTATTGTTTCTTATGCCATAGTAGGAAATTCTTGAATTCATCTAATTTGATGAAATTATCATCCTTCAAGAAAACCTCTTGTTCCAGTATTCTCTCATCTCTTCCTAAGGCCAAGGGAAACTAAACTTCTTCTATTACCATCTTCTATTTTGTCTTGTCTTCTCTAATCCTTTTCCTAAGTCTGTGATCATGGGCTCTATCACCTGGAAAGAGAGCCTTTATTCTATCTCCTTTCTTCTCAGGGATCCTTGCTTGTGAAGACTCTCCTATTTGCAATTTTTTCTTCTTGAGAGGAGGCTCACTAGTATCTTGAGAGCTAGGGAGCTCTGTCAAATCCATTATGATATTTTCTTCTCCTTCTTGCCTAGTAGGTGATTCTTGTTCCAAAGTAGGAGGGTTGTATACTGGGTAACCTCCATCACTATCTTCATAGTTTGTTTCTGAGTGTTTCTCCTTTTCTCTTTCTTTGTCATCTATTTGGTCCTCAATTGAGTTGACCAATGCATGGAAATTGTCCATCATCATATCTAGCCTTTGTAGATAAGGCACTATAGGGTAGAAACCCCCAAAGAACAATCCCTTTGCTTTCATTTGTTTTTAAAATCTCAACAATTCATTGAATTGTTCTGCTCTCCTTTTTATCTCATCCTCCTCAATGATGTTTTTGATGATGTCCTCTTCTGGAAACTCCTCATGTCTATTACTTATTGGAATGGAAGGAGTATAATATTTCCTATCCATTATAATAAAGTTCTCTTTATCAACATACCTAGGCACACTAGCATTCATTTTATACTGACCCAACCAATCATTCAATTTACTGAATACATTCTTCCCAATGGTGAAGTTGCATACTCTGAAATGCCTTGGGGTAAATGTTCCCTTCCTATGGGGGGCCAAGTGTTCTTTGTTAGTCAGCATGAGCAGCCAAATAATTTCTAAGAAGGCAATTCTTGGTGGAACAAAAAATGGTAGAACATGGGGTGGATGGGGGCATCCATAAATTCTCATCATTGTGTAAGTCTTCTCATAATAGAAGTCTCCCCAATTATGATCTTTAGGCCATTTATCAACAAATTGATGATAAAGCCTTAACTGGTAGCCTAGAAAGATTTAACCAAGATAGGCCGCACCATCCAATTTTGAAAAGCACAAAAATCACAATTAGGGAAAGTAGGGCTCCAAGCTCCTATCCAAAATTGTACTGGATTGGGTTGACCTTTCCACATCATCTAAGGTTGTATGTTTTCCAAACTCATAATTTTGTAATTGTAGAACAAAATGAAGTGCATTAATAATGATTAATGCAAAAGCCTAGGTGAATCTTCCCTCTTTTTTATTACCTCCAATCCCACATGCATTCTATTAATGACATACCCAATGTAGTCATATCCTTCACTCATGTTCATTTTTTGTGAGTCTAACACCATCATTAGGATGTCAAGGGTATGTGCAAGATCATGGTATACCAAACTATGGCCTTAAGTGGCAATGAAAAATTAGAAAATCAGGGTTAGTCAACTTGACGTAAAAGGTTGAACATCTTATGAACCTTATGTGGAAAAGTTGTAAGAATAGAACCTGTAGGAAATTGAACGTAGTTTCTAAACTACTAGCCCTTGTTTGAATTTTTTTTTTTCTAATTGTTCAGAATTTTAAATTTCAATGCAATACTACAAAAATTTCAGGGAAAAGATAAAAAGTTCCTGTATGTCTGACCACCTTAATCACAATCAAATGATGATACATTTTCCCAAGATTCTAGATATAAGTAGTAGACTCAAGCTCGGATGTGACACATATTTTTTTGTAATTTTTGGTCAAATAAATAATTAATTATGAATTTTATGCTACAAAATTTTTAGAATTAAAAAAATCTCATGTCTAACCACCTTAACTAATTCAAAATTCTACCAAATTCAAAACTTTTTTTTCCTTATAGTAGCTGAAGCATAGAATGTGACACATGTTTCAGATTTCAAAATGGTTAAACTGTTTGAAAGTTATAGTTGTTTTTCAATTAGTATGTCAGTTACGACTTTAAAGATAACTCAATTGAAAAATAAGTAATACTTACAGATTTTGAAATTTGACAACAATTATATCGATGGAAAGCTGATAATGTCTTTAAGAAACCCTTATCGTTTCATCAATTTCAAGTGAAAAAATAGTCGTCAGCTACATGGTCGAAGTCTCAGTATCAAGAACTATCTCCTGAAACATGCCTAAAGGGTTGACCACTCACGTTGGGTAATGCTGAAGCAAATACCAAGCCTAATCGGATATCAGATAATATCGGATATCCAATAAAGCCCGCCTATTTTGACATTTCAAATACCCCACTTTTCCCAAATTCAAGTTTCATAATAAATGTTATTTTTTAATAGTAATATTAATTATGTTATAAATTAAGTTGTATTATTTTTATATTAATATTAATTCAAGTTTCATATTAAATTATATTTTTGTTATGTTAATATTAATTTCATTTTAAATATTAATATTAAATAATAATAGCATAGCATAAATATTATAATATAAATATTTATATTACTATGTATTATATTATTTGATATACAAAATGATTTTGAAAAAATACCCGCACAGTTAATTTGAGGATAGATAGTTTCAGCCCAAATCCTCTTGAAAATATCCAACACAGGACTTTTCTACAGACTCCTTGTAATTTCAGCGGTCTGACTATACTGAATAAGTAGATATCAATGGACTTCCCCTCGATTGAATACAAATAATTAATTTTTAAACTCTCAAAAAGAAATTTCAAATAGTTGAAGAACCACCATACACTCATCATCTGTTCTAGAAACTAACAATGACATAAAAATTGATGTAAGAACATTTAAGGTACATTGTCCACAAAAATGTATATGAAACCTTTAAATATACATTAAAAAGTGGAGGTGAAGGCTCTAGATGTGTGTGTGTGTGTGTGTGTGTGTGTGTGTGTCAGAGAGAGAGAGAGAGGTCATGAGGACTTCCTAGGGGTCCTAACACGTAATAAGGGGTACTAAGACACCTAGGAAGTCCCCATGACCCCTTTTGACACATTTGAATGCTCAAGTGTGTCCTAACAGGTCCTATGACTCTTTAGGACACACTTGAGCATTCCAATGTGTCAAAAGGGGTCATGAGGACTTCCTAGGGATCCTAGTACGCCTTATCATGCGTTAGGACCCCTTGGAAGTCCTCATGACCCCTTTCGAAACATTAGAACCATCAAGTGTGTCCTAAGGGATCCTAAGACCCCTTAGGACACACTTGAGAATTCAAATGTGTTGAAAGGGGTCACGAGGACTTTCTAGGGGTCCTAGTATGCCTTATCACACGTTAGGACCCCTAGGAAATCCTCATGACCCCATTCGACACATTAGAACCCTCAAGTGTGTCCTAAGGGGTCCTGCGACCCCTTAGGACACACTTGAGCATTCCAATATGTTGAAAGGGGTCATGAGGACTTCCTAGGGGTCCTAGTACACCTTATCACATGTTAGGACCCCTAGGAAGTCCCCATGACCCCTTTCGACACATTAGAATGCTCAAGTGTGTCCTAAGAGGTCCTACGACCCCTTAGGACACACTTGAGCATTCAAATGTGTCGAAAGGGGTCATGAGGACTTCCTAGGGGTCCTAGTATGTCTTATCATGCTTTAGGACCCATAGGAAGTCCCCATGACCCCTTTCAACACATTAGAACCCTCAAGTGTGTTCTAACGGGTCCTACGATCCCTTAAGACACACTTGAGCATTCAAATCTATCGAAAGGAGTCTTGAGGACTTCCTAGGGGTCCTAGTATGCCTTATGATGTGTTAGGACCCCTAGGAAGTCCCCATGACCCCTTTTGACACATTAGAATGCTCAAGTGTGTCCTAAGAGGTCATAGGACCCCTTAGGACACACTTGAGGGTTCTAATGTGTCGAATGGGGTCATGAGGACTTCCTAGGGGTCCTAGTATGCCTTATCACATGTTAGGACCCCTAGGAAGTCCCCATGACCCCTTTTGACACATTAGAATGCTCAAGTGTGTCCTAAGAGGTCCTATGACCCCTTAGGACACACTTGAGCATTCAAATATGTCAAAAGGGGTCATGAGGACTTCCTAGGGGTCATATTACACCTTATCATGTGTTAGGACTCCTAGGAAGTCCTCTTGACACCATTCGACACATTAGAACCCTCAAGTGTCTCCTAAGGGGTCCTACAACCCCTTAGGAAACACTTGAGCATTCCAATGTGTCAAAATGGGTCATGAGGACTTCCTAGGGTTCCTAGTATGCCTTATCATGTGTTAGGACCTGTAGAAAGTTCCCATGACCCATTTCACCACATTAGAACACTCAAGTGTGTCCTAAGAGGTCCTACAACCCCTTAGGACACACTTGAGCATTCCAATGTGTTGAAAGGGGTCATGAGGACTTCCTAGGGGTCCTAGTATGGCTTATCATGTGTTAGCACCCCTAGGAAGTCCCCATGACCCCTTTTGACACATTATAATGCTCAAGTGTTTCCTAAGAGGTCCTACGACCCCTTAGGACACACTTGAGCATTCAAATGTGTCAAAAGGGGTCATGAGGACTTCCTAGGGGTCCTAGTACACCTTATCACACATTAGGACCCCTAGGAAGTCCCCATGACCCTTTTTGACACATTCAAACTGTCAAGTGTGTCCTAAGGGATCCTATGACCCCTTAGGACACACTTGAGCATTCAAATGTGTCGAAAGGGGTCATGAGGACTTCTTAGGGGTCCTAGTATGCCTTATCACACGTTAGGATCCGTAGGAAGTCCCCATGACCCCTTTCAACACATTAGAACCCTCAAGTGTGTCCTAAGGGGTCCTACGACCCCTTAGGACACACTTGAGCATTCCAATGTGTTGAAAGGGGTCATGACAATGTCCTAGGGGTCCTAGTATGCCTTATCATGTGTTAGGACCCATAGGAAGTCCCCATGACCCCTTTCGACACATTAGAATGCTCAAGTGTGTCCTAAGATGTCCTACGACCCCTTAGGACACACTTGAGCATTAAAATGTGTTGAAAGGGGTCATGAGGACTTCCTAGGGGTCCTAGTATGCCTTATCACACATTAGGATCCATAGGAATTCCCCATGACCCCTTTTGACACATTAGAACCATTAAGTGTGTCGTAAGGGGTCCTACAACTCCTTAGGACACACTTGAGCATTTAAATATGTTGAAAGGGGTCATGAGGACTTCCTAGGGGTCCTAGTATGCCTTATCACATGTTAGGACCCCTAAGAAGTCCCCATGACCCCTTTCGACACATTAGAACCCCCAAGTGTGTCCTAAGGGGTCCTACGACCCCTTAAGACACACTTGAGGGTTCTAATGTGTCAAAAGGGGTCATGAAGACTTCCTAGGGGTCCTAGTATACCTTATCACATGTTAGGACCCCTAGGAAGTCTCCATGACCCCTTTCGACACATTAGAATGCTCAAGTGTGTCCTAAGGGCTCTTACGACCCCTTAGGACACATTGGAGCATTCAAATGTGTCGAATGGGGTCTTGAGGACTTCCTAGGGGTCCTAATATGCCTTATCATGTATTAGCACCCCTAGGAAGTCCCCATGACCCCTTTCAACACATTAGAACCCTCAAGTGTGTCCTAAGGGGTCCTATGACCCCTTAGGACATAGTTGAGGGTTATAATGTGTCGAATGGGGTCATGAGGACTTCCTAGGGGTCCTAGTATGCCTTATCACACGTTAGGACCCCTAGAAAGTCCTCATGACCCCTTTCAACACATTAGAATGCTCAAGTGTGTCCGAAGAGGTCCTACGACACCTTAGGACACACTTGAGCATTGAAATGTGTCGAAAGGGGTCATGAGGACTTCCTAGGGGTCCTAGTATGCCTTATCATGCATTAAGACCCTTAGGAAGTCCTCATGACCCCTTTCAACACATTAAAACCATCAAGTGCATCATAAGGGGTCCTACAACCCCTTAGGACACACTTGAGTATTTAAATGTGTCGAAAGGGGTCATGAGGACTTCCTAGCGGTCCTAATATGTCTTATCATGTGTGAGGACCCCTAGTAAGTCCCTATGATCCCTTTCGACACATTAGAACCCTCAAGTGTGTCCTAAGGGGTCCTATGACCCCTTAGGACATACTTGAGCATTCCAATATGCTGAAAGGGGTCATGAGGACTTCCTACTAGTCCTAGTACACCTTATCATGTGTTAGGACCCCTAGGAAGTCCCCATGACCCCTTTCAATACATTAAAATGCTGAAGTGTTTCCTAAGAGGTCCTACGACCCCTTAGGACACACTTGATAATTCTAATGTGTCGAAAGGGGTGATGAGGACTTCCTAGGGGTCCTAGTACACCTTATCACATGTTAGGACCCCTAGGAAGTCCCCATGACCCCTTTCGACACATTATAACACTGAAGTGTGTCCTAAGGGGTCATGAGGACTTCCTAGGAAGTCCTTTCTATTCTCTCTCTCTCTCCTCTCTCTTTCTCTCTCTCCTCTCTCTCTCTCTCTCTAGGTGAGAGAGAGAGAGAGAGGAGAGAGGAGAGAAAGATAGGGGAGAGGAGAGTGAGAGTGAGAAAGAGAGAGTAAGATATCGGATATCTGATAATATCAGATATCTAATTCTTTTCACTAGTGTTAAAAAAAAATAAGATTCTCTGGGTCCCTCCAGAGAGTCATGTGTTTTTCCTAAATTACGGTATTCACGTTGCAATGAGAAGACAAAAAACCACTTTTTGGGGTGATTTCCTCTATTACCAAAGGTATTTCATCTTTTTTTGGGGTGATTTTCTTGATTACCAAGGGTATTTCATCATTTTTTGGGGTGATTTTCTTTATTAGCAAAGGTATTTCATCTTTTTGTGGGGTGATTTTCTCGATTACCAAAGGTATTTCATCTTTTTTGGGGGAGATTTTCTCTATTACCAAAGATATTTGCATCTACTTTTTGGTCTAACTATGGGGAGTAGTAGTTGTTGAAAGCATAAATGGAAGAGGAGACTCACAAATGAAGATGTTGAATTGTATAGAGAAATGGATAGGGTTTCCCATCAGAATAAGAGACAAGGAATGTTAAATATGAATGAAGATGTCGGCATAGACCCACCTTTGAATGTGGTTTCAAGTGAAAATTTGAAGATGAAAATGTAGGTTTTAAAAATGATAATTTAGGTTTCGAAGATGAAAATGTAGGTTTTGAAAATGAACATGTAGATGTGGCCAATGGAAGTGTGGACATTGCCAATGACAATCCACTAATTGAATATGAAGGAATTGACAATGATAATGGTGTGGAAGAACCAAATCAACGTTACACATCTCCAAATTATATGAGAAATGAAGTCCCTTCGGAGGAAGAAAGACAAACTTCAAAATTGAGACCTTCAAGAAGAACTAAATGGTTACTTGAAATTGATGAGAACATAATGAGCAATTTCTATGGCAAGAGATCAGAAAGAACCATTTGGTTGTGGGTTTCAAAACTTTTTGATCAATTTTTTAGGCACAAGACATTGGTTGAGGAATGTCAAATGTTTGTGCAATTGTTAAAGATGCAGAAGATGAGACATATACTAGTCAAATTGAAGATTAGTGTGAACAAGAAAAAGGAGCGGAATGCTATTATTGTGAGAAATATTTTTAGTGCTCTCAATTCCATTGGGAAGACTACCAAGGAAAAAGATAAGAAAACCACTAGGAGGGTTATTACAACCTCTTTGGTAAGTCATCATTTGAGAAAGGCTTGTTTGATGAGACAAACTTGTGTTGACTTGAATCTAAATCATAAAACTTTGGATAGAGCACTTGCAAGAAGAGAAAGACTTGTTGATCCTCTTCAAAATGATACATGGGCTTATGGTGGGAGACTTTCACATTGTGATAAGAAGCTTACCGATGATGTGAAGGATCAAATTCAACTATTTTGGCAATCTAACTCAAGAGTGTCACCAAATGTGAAGGATGTCTTGAAGTTGAGAATTGGCATTCGAGACCGCACCCCACATCCCAAACATTATTTGGAGGTGAGTCAAACAATGTTGTTCAAAAAATTTTGTGAGACACATCCAACATTGAAAATATCACAAAGAGATTTTGAAGCCCTGAAGCCTTTTTTTTGTGTGCCTCTTAAGATTCAAAATACTTGTTGTTGCAAATATCATGTGGATTTTTCAATGCACCATGAATTGTTACAATCCATTCATTCTACTTTGCATAGTAGTGAAATGTTGGAGGAGTGTGGTGCAACTGCTCTTTTAAAATCATCAAGAGACTTGCTAGATCATTTTTTATGTCCTAGAGATGATGGATGTTTCTTTTATATAAAAGATTACTTAAATGACAAGAGCTTAGAGTGTGGTGGGCTAGTGAAGTTTGTTGAATGTTTTCATGAGGGCTGCGAACATGATTTTGGAAAGACAATTGTCCACAAAAAGGTATATGAAACCATTAAATATACATTAAAAAGTGGAGGTGAAGGCTCTAGATGTGAGTTGGTTACTAAAGAATGCAAGGTAGCTGATTTTATTTTAGATTTCAAGAAGAATCTTTTTTACAAGTATGCAAGGCATAGTCACAGGTCTCAGTGGTTGGATCAGCAATTCAGGATGTGTAAGGACACTTTCCCGATTGGCACTATTATATCAGTTGTTGAATTTCTAGAGAACTATACATTGCAGCCCCAAAACAAGTTGCAAGCTCAATATTACAATTCTATTTAGGTTTCTATTTTTGTGCACATAACATATAGACATTCCCATGATAGTACAAAAGATGACTAGTAGATAATTAGAGAGTACCATTTTTATATGAGCAATGATAGATCACACTCATCCGAGTTTGTCCAACATTGCACTTTGAGAATTATTTTGAGTGGGTGCAGGAAAATAATATTGCTATAGATAGATATCTCATTTGGTTAGATAATTGCACAGGTCAATTAAAAAATGCTCATATGTTTTATTGGTTATGTAGAATGCATGTAGAGAGAGGTGTACCTCATATTTGGAGTTTTTTTGAGGCTGGTCATGGAAAAGGGGAGCATGATGGAGCAGGTGCATGCATAAAGAGAGCTCTAGTTAAGGAGCAACTGAGGATTTCAGCTGTGGAACTCATTGATGCTTGTTCTATTGTTGATTGGTGTACTTTAGCATTGTCACAAGGGGAGACTCTTGATTCAGTAGTGCGCGGATTCTTTTGGTTGGTTGAGTTGGGCACAATAGGAGATAGGTTGGATTGTCAAACTGTGAAAGATTCTTCAAAAATGCATTCATTTCAAAGCTCAGATGCTAGTACATGGACAATTTGGACACGAGAGTTGGCTTGTTATTGTCTGAGTTGTCTTCAGTGTGATTGGGATCAGTGTGAGTCAAGTGAGTGGGTTGATACATGGGTTCCACATTATCTTACTCCTTTATGTTTCACAGTCTCTATAATAAATGATGACATGGATTGTTCACTTGACTACGACCATCTTTCAAATTTTCTACAGCCAGGACATGTTTTTGCATTGGTTGCACCAAAAGGGAATGATGAGAGATCAGATTATTGGTTAGCACGTTGTTTATGAGGAAAGAAGAAACTTGCACAATCGACGACAGATGATGATATGTTCACATATCCAACAGGATCACATGTTGTTGCGAGAACATGGTTGTGCACATATATGATTAGAAATAATGGCATTCCTGTGTTTGAAGACTATGAGAAGCACAAAACCATTCTCATGTATTCACACCTTGTTATAGCAGCCAATGTTAAGTTGTTGAAACATCAAGGAAAACCAAAGACAAAGGAACTTTGGACTATTAGTACTGCTAATCATGAAGCAATATTGAATACTCTCAAGCAAAGAGATGACCCTTCAGGCACACTTCAATAGATAAGTTCAACTCAAGTTAAAATATAGTTCTGTAATTTGCATATTTAGATGCCAAAAGGGAACTTCTTATATTCTCTATTAACTTTTCTTTGGCCTTCTGAATGTAGGGATTGGAGCAGAAAGGACAATTATTTTTTATATATAGTTGTGTAATTTGCATATTTAGATGTCAATTTTTGTATATAAAACCAACAATCGAATGTAATGTGCATAGTTAGATGCCAACTTTTGTATATAAAAACAACAATCGAATGTAATGTGCATATTTAGATGCCAAATTTTGTATATAAAAACAACAATAGAATGTAATGTACATATTTAGATGCCAAATTTTGTATATAAAAAATTTGATGCAAAATTGGAAATATAAAAGAGCCCATGAGGTTGATTTGAAAATATTAAAAGCTCACATTTGTATCGTCTTAATGCCATGTAAAGCGCAAAAAATGTGTTTCCTTATTATGAATGTTGTATCCTTATATAATTTATATCATCTTAATTTTGTATCCCTACATTTCTATTGTCTTAATTCCATTACATTTGTATCGTCAAATGATGTAATAGTTGGAGTCATTGAGTCGAAATTGGTCAAATGTGTCCAAAGTAAAATGATGATTCCCTGGTGAAGGGATAGTGTTCAAGGATTACATCCTGGCACTGAATGGGTTGTTCCATTAGCTCCGGTTGGGTGGGTAAATTCTAGGCACAACCTCGTTTCGACCACTGAGTCAGCAGAACGTTCCAGACCATGCCGGACCAAAGTGTCCCCAAGGTGCACTAAACATGATTGGGCAGTGAAATTTTGAGCCTCATAACTTAGATCCTATGAGAGGTATCGAAGATCTGTGAGATGCTACAGGAAAAAAATTTTGAGGCCTAGAATAACCTCTCTCTATTCTGGGATATTCAAATTTGTTTGAATTTGGCACGCGAGTCTCACTCGATGCCAAAACTTGTAGTGAGGGTCAGTTGAAAGTTGCACCAATGGATTACTTCCAAACCGTTCATCCTGGCACCGAATGGAATGCACTATTATCTTCGGTTGGGTGGGTAAATGCTAGGCACAACCCCATTTTGACCATTGAGTCAACAAAATGTTCTGGACCACGCCGGACCAAAGTGTCCCCAAGGTGCACTAAGCATGATTGGGCAGAAAAATTTCAAGGCTTGTAACTCGGACCCCGTGAGAGGTATCAGAGATTCATGAGATAATATAGGATGATGTTTCTGAGGCCTACAATAACCTCTCTCCATTCTGGGAGATTCAAATTTGTTTGAATTTGGCACGCTAGTCTCACTCGATGCGAAAACTTGCAATGAGGGTCAGTTGAAAGTTGCACTAAGCAAAATTATTCAACAAACTATAAAGCCTCATAACTTGGACCTTGTGAGAGGTATCGATGATCCTACAACACCATGTTTCTTAGGCATTCCTAGTGTATTTGCATGGGTACAAATAGAGTACTGATATTTTGTCCAAAATACCAATATGTTTTGATATGGCCAAAAGGGTGTTTGATTATGTAATTAGGCCAGTTTGAATTCTTTTAGCCATTGGGAGTAAAAGGTAAGTCTAAAAACCATGAAACCACTTTAATAGATATCCTTATATACCTCAAATGATGAATTACATGTGTGAACACACATAGCACATAAAGCGTACACATAAATTTTCTTAAGTCATGAAGCATACATGTAGCACATAATTATAAAGCATACAACATGAATTCAATTAATTCATGCACGTAGCCCATACATGTGAATTTAGGTTATGAATATTGTACTTGAATATACTTAAGGCATAAATTGTACACAAGAGTACATAGACACAAGCATATTTACATATTAACAATGAATAAATGAACACATAATGAACAAATTGGATTGAATATCAAGTTTCATATATATATCAAAATGAACAATACTTCTGTCCTCATGATTATATGTCGACATATCTAGATACAATGTGGCATACACCATCTCAAAATATGTCATATGACATCTCAAAATAAGAAGTTCAACTACAAATATTTCTAGGACATCCTATTCTACTGGTGGATCATCAAAATGGAGCCTCTTTAAAGTACTCTTTGGCTCTAATGGATCTTGCATTCAAACACAAAAGTGAAACCCCAAGTTAGATTAACATTCAGAATCATAGTCAACAATAATAAATAAAATTTAAACTAAAATTGAACTCTCATATACCTCACCTCTCTCTCTCCTCCTGTGGGCATGAGACCTAATATATGTCCTTATAGGTAGTGCATGAATAGTGCCACCAATGACGACTCCCACCTGTATATGTTTACAAACATGAGATTGATCTACAAGTTATACTATTTAATGTTAAAAACTTGGTAGCAAATATATGTTTCCAAAATAATTGAATTAACATTAAAACTTACCTCTGTTGACCTTTCTTCAGGGATTGTTGGCTGAGTCATCAGTGATACAAACCCTTGCCATTTTGGCTCCCTCAAACTAGGAGTGACTTACAAAAGTCAAACAGATACTTCATATTATCATAACTTGACCATATTATATATACTTGATAGAAAAATGCACACAAATAACTTTAGAAATGTATGTATCGTGGGGCTATCACTCCGAATGGATATGCTTGTGACTCTATCGTGACGATAGGGTCTCACAACATCATCACATGCCACTCTCTATCAAATAAACCATGTAAATTAAAAATGAGTACTCACAATTAACAAGTATACATGTATGCATAAACAAACTAAATTACTTAATTACCTTTCCTTTATCAACAGATGAGACCTGCACCCCCTCACATTGCCCCCCGGTGGCAACTGGTGACACTTGCATCAGTATGTAAAAGATGATCATAAAAATTAGAAAACAATGTACATATACTATTATCATAATTTAAAAGGAAACCAATGAGTAAAACATATGTACCGTGGAAGAGTCAAGACCAAATGATATGGCCGAAAGCGTGGACCCCTCCACCTATGCCATCTCCTCCTCTGTCATCAACTAAACATAAATGTAACACATAAAAAGACATAAGTGGGAAATTATTATAAGGAAATTCTACTAAAAATACGAACAATAAAATTTAAAAATAATGTAAAAATTGAACGGTTTACCCTTACTGTAACAGTGGGAGTCCATGGCACTGCAGGCTCCTGATGCACATCTCCATGAGCTGGTTTAGTGCCTTTAGTGTGCTGTGTAGAGTCATCCCCATCGAAGTTGAAACTATATGTATCACTATCAGTCAGGGGACCAAGACAAATATTCTTGCATATAACGCAAGTGTGGGCCACACAAACATGTGAGCTTGTGGAAGCGCTAGAAGCATCAGGATGAGGAGTCAACAATGTTATGCTTTGCATAACCAGCAGATCACTCAATGCGCAAATGGCTCGAATAGTCTGTGAGCCGGCCTCAACAATAATGTCTGGATGCTGCACTGTGGGAGGTGGGGAAATCTCAGGAGGGGGGACATATGTGTGGGATTTCACCCATTGTGACGATGGCCTATCTTGTGGAGCACCTAAACCTACACCTTGGTTCTATCTCATACTCCAATAATCCACCTTGTGATCGAACGCAAATTCAGCATACAATTTTCTAAGAAAATAAAATGGGACATCCAAATTGTTGTGAGGTGGTCTATCAAAAACCATCCACCAATGGTCCCAAAAGTTTTCACGTATTGCACTATTTGTGCACCATTTAATTGACAACTTGGTTTTTTTAAGGTCTACTTTTAGACCGGTTTTAGGATCCACAAAAAGATTAGCTATGTCATGTTTTGTTATATTTAGGTTCATGACTTCATCATAATCAAGCCCATCGTCAAACTAGGCGTGCATGGAATTGTGCCAAAGAAGTGCAACATTATGTTGCTCTATCAGTTTCTCCATGTTTTCAATTATTGTGTTCAATGTCGTAAACATGGGGCACAATGTGGGGATATTGGCATATGCAGTTTCCAATCCTCTAAGTTCATTTAGATTATCTCCTATTAGGTCTTCTAAACAACAAGGGTTTGTGACAGGTACATCTTCTAGAGGTGGGGGATTGTTGGGAGGTGGGTCTGGATTGTTTGCAGGATCATTAGGAGGGTTTTTTGATTCCATGTCTGATAGCAATGAAAAAAATAGATAATTACAATGAATTTTAAAAAACAATACAAAAACTCATTGCTACCCTAATTTTTATATAAAAAATTATGTATTTATATTTAAAAATAACAAAAAACAATTAAAACAATAAAAAATAGAAGCTAAACTTACTTGAGAAATTTGGGAATAATCGGATAGGGGATATGGGACCAGATATCCGAAACCTAGTTGCGTTCAACATTTTTGCAATGAAAAAATGTTGAATGCGGCTGGGTATAGTGATTTATATTCACTGGCAAATATCAGATATCTGATAATATCAGATATCCGATAATGCCTGTAGGTTTGGCTTTTGATTTGGCTAGGTGTACTGACACCCAGGCCTACCAAAAAGTCAACAAATCTATTTTTCTGCTTTTGGACGAGTGAAAATAATTTTTTTTCACATCGCCACTTTTTGGCATACCATGATCCTACACATACCCTTAGATGTAATCCTTTCTAATCCACCATCCACTCCTAGCACTCTACACAAACCATAAGCAATATACTTGACATAGAAGCATAAGTCTTTGTAAAAGTAAGGGGTTGACCCAACCATTGGTGCAATGTAGTTCATGTTGTCTCGTGGAACATGGATTTGAATCTCCTTTGACACAAGGACAGATTCCTAAGTATACCTATTGGCCTGGGCTTATAAATTGATTTCAGTGGCCATGGGAATATAGATACCAAAAGCCCTCATAAATGAATTTCTGTTCAAATATGACCAAAGTTGAACCATCCTCTTTCCTAATTGTCTTTGATAAAGGGTCATATTTTTCGGCCAAAGCAATGAGTAAGTCTACATCTATAAAAACATTAGATACTACCAATTTGGCTAGCCCGGAAGTCCAAGGGTTTGACACAGGCACTGGACTATCAAAATTCTTGTAAAAATACCTAAAGAGGCACATCCCAAACACATCCCTAGTCTTTGCATCTCTACAATAAGATAGATCATCAGCAAAGATTTCATCACTAACCTTTTTATTCTGTGATGACCCATGCATCAGAGTGAGAAAATCATCTAAGAAGATTTCCTATTGTTTTTCCTTGGATCCCTTGCTTGTGGAAGCTTTGCTAGTTGAAGGCTGACTCATTTTGACTATATAATTATGAATTCTTCTAAAATTTTTGAACTTCTCTGAACTACTTAATCACTAAAAGACTCACAGATTCTCATATTTCTTTAGCTCTTGCTCTCCAAAAGGCTTGGTAATTTTAGAATAAGTGATAGTTGTATTTATTTTGGAAAATTGAATGTGATTTCCCTTTCGAGACTTTGAACCCTGTAATTCATGTCACTTGCACCATTACTTGGCATGCCTTGAAGTTCAATTCACTAGCTGAGAGATGAGACAATGACAGGTAATCAAATTTGATTTTCTGGTGACCTAGCGACTACACATCCAATCACAATCGCTGAAAGGCTTAGCACTTTTTAATATTCTTCAGAGATTAAAAGGCAAAAGGAAATCTCTAAGTCACTGGATGATTTGACCTTTTATGATTTCTTCTTGAGATTCAATGACTATCGTTAGATCTTAATCTAACGGTCCAGCTTAAGTCCTTTTACTTTTAATTTTCTACATTCAAAGACCCAGTGACTATAGTTAATATCACAGTCACTGCAACATTCATTACTTATCAAATTTATCCCAAGACCTGGCCATTATAGGCTTTCCTAAGTCTTGTTTCCTTATTTCCTTATTGAGAGACTTAGCAACTACATAGTAAGTCTCCTAATTGCCAGAAATTGTTGACTTTTCAAACCTTTTCTGGAGATTGCCCGACCTTGCTTATCCAGAGACCTAGTGACTAAAGAGAAGTCTCTTTATCGCTTAATATTTGTTCAATTCCTTATTTCTTCATGCAATTGCACAAAAGCCACAAGATCTTAATCTGACGGTAGTCGCCTAGTCTTGACATTTTTTGGATGACATCACTTTTATCTAGCAATTAAGAGACAACTGTTAGATCCAAACTCATAAAGAACAAAATCATTGGTAGTCGCTTAATCTTTGCACTTTTATTCTGACTTTGACTTCCATTGGAGATCTGGAGACTAAACATTTCTGGAGATCTGGAGACTAAAAGTAGAAAATTTTTGGTTTATTACTTCTGGAGACTCAACGACTATAGTTCATCTTGTAATCACTGAGAGATTATAATTTTTTTATTTTACTCCGTGACTAATCAGGAGAGAACACGTCATCAAATCCAGCAAATGGATTCATATCCTTTTTCATTTTTTGACCTCGGCTGACACTTAACCTTAAGTCATCTTGCGATCATGCAACTAAGGTTACTTTCTAGTCGCTAGATGATTTTCTTAACCCAAGTTTACTTTGGAGACTGGGCGACAAAGCACTTCTCACGGTTGCTGCAAATTTTCTTAACTCATGATTCAATTGGAAGATAATGCGACTACCGCCTGATTACAACTATATCAATGGCTCAGATTTACTCTTTGAAAACCTTTATCTTAACCCATCATCTTCTGGCAATCACGCGACTGAAGATATCTCACAGTCTCTTAATATTTCTCTTTACCTTGGTTAAATCTAGAGACTACATGAAACCTTTATTTTCCAAGTTACTAGATAACCTTTTAACCTCAGTTAGACTGTGAGATATAACATTGACCGTTGATTCTTCCTCCATCTTACGGTTATCGTCGAGTCCCTGAATATACTATGACTTAACTGCTACATTGTGAGATTAGGAGATAACCGTGTCACTAGATCGTTGAATGTTCATAACATAACCACTAGGATTATGAGGATACATGACTACTAGAATCACTAGGTCACTGGATATTAACATTAATCATTTGAGAACTGGGAGACCTGACGACTGAAAAGAACGTAATTTCCACCATTCATTTGGAGACCTGGCGACTAAGGAGAAGTCTCATAATCACTAAAAATTTGGTCATTTCATCATTTCATTAAGATATCACCCGACTGAAGGCCTTTTGCATTTGGAGATTGAGCGACTATAGTTACCTTCAAAACATTCATCACTGTAGTCGCTAGATCTCACATAGAACATCTGGAGACTTGGCGATTGAAGAACATCCGCTGAGTCTCATGAAGAAAAGGAATATTCTCCATACTTAAGGAGATTGCACGACAAAGGCTTTTCTAAATTGCTAGACTAAAAGGAATATGCTGAATACTTATGGAGACTGGGCGACTAGATGGTAGACATAAAGCGCACATGCTTAAAGATTTACTTAAGTGATTTGAAAAAGTAATGGCAAAATAGAACCCAGTTAGGTTTTTCTAGGGTTTTTGGACTTTCAGAAGCATTTTCAACCTAGCACTTAGGGTTTTCATCATTATGGATATTTTTGGCATCTGGGATAGGAGGTTTGTAGAAAAATTAACACAAAAACTAGGAAAACTGTTAAAGAAGCAAGAATTAAAATGCAACTTTGAAAACTTTGAAAATACTACCAACAATGATAATGATCAATTTAAAGTTTTTGTAAATAAGAGTCGATCAATTGATGAGGTTGCTGAAGAAATAATTGAAAATGGAGGATTAAGTGATCCTAAAATTGGTTGGTTTGAGAACTTGTCAACCGAAGACCATAACAAAATTGAAGAGGCTATCATCCAAATGATGATCAGATTCAAGAGGGTACCAATTGAATTTACCAAACATTTACCCATGACATTAGAAGAAATAATTTCACAGAAATGGACATATGCCTTGAATGCATAGAAAAGAATGAGGGAACAATCCCTAGTTTCGGCAATGCCAACATTGACAATTCCTGAAATTGAGGAAGTAATGAATAAGTATTGAAAGAGATTTCTAGTGAAGAGAAAGGTACTACAAATACTTGATGAGAATCTGGAAGATATTGATGAGAGCAATCAACTTTTGTGGGCTTCCATATTACTTTCCTAAGTTGAGTTTGAAAAGATGGCCTTAGCCATTATTTTCAAGAAGAAACTTAAGAGAAAAGGTAAGGGAATTCATAATGATGATACAGACCTGGCATCAAAGCAAAAAATTGATATATCAGATACCGAGGTACCTGATACAATAAATGCCATTGAGGAGATAAGATTAATTCAGGATGCACCAGATCAAATGGAAATACATGGAATCAACAATGATTCGTATGATGTACTCATTGAGGACATCACAAATGGTGATCGCGATGAAATCAAGAATGATGAGGATGTCACCATTGATTGAGCTCAACCAAAAAAAGAGGGAACCATAACCGAGCCAACAGTAAGCTCTGTACTGGGTGATCTTCTGATCTTGATGCAAGTAGTTGATATTATTACTCATGAAGTAGCCAAAGGATCAATCCCCCAGCAATCGAAGGACATGTCAGGGGAAAAAGAAACAAGTAAAACCCATACTACAGAAGAAAATTTTCCTAAGGAGAAAGAGGCAGAAACATAGGGACAAGATGACCCTAAGTGTATAGAGTCTACACTGACAGATACTATATCTACTACTCCCTCCCAATCAACCGATACACAAGTTACCGAGGAGGAAAAGAAAATGACACAGTGTATACCAAGCATGCTAAGAATAGTTTTGAGGTAAAGGATATAGTTCCTTTTGTTACTTGATATCACCATAAGAGCCTAGGAAAAAGAAGAAAAAGCATGGCAAAGGGCCAGTCACACTTGATGAAGTAATAGAAATACTTGCATGTGACCTGGGGACCTTGGACCCTGAAGCACTAAGAAAATATGGGGAGCTATGCACAAGGAAGGAAACTCAAGAGAAGTTGAGGAAAGAGTGCAAGAGCAAGTAGATTCTTGAAGATGTGAGAGACATCTTGCAACAAGTTGTACCTAAGGTCTAGATTAATGAAGAAACACCTATATTGGACCAGCTTGCTATGCTTGCCAATGAAATAAACACTCCGAACATTGATGCAAAAAAGAGAATTGAAGAAAGGGCAGAGGCAAAGATCCAAAACAAAATCACAGAGAAGATTAACCAAGAAGTGGAAATAAACAAAGTGAAGCTTTCTGAGGTAATAACTGATCTCAAATCCATTACTCATAAAATAATTCAATTTCTATTCAAGTTATGCACTGTGGAAACCTTCACTGCTGAGATCAGTGAAAAGATTAAGAAGATGGATACTGAAATCCAAGCTAGTGCAAATGCCTCCTTAACCGATCCAGATGATTTTCATAAGCATATACTCAAAGTACAAGAACTCACGTAGTTAAGAGTAGATTTGAGGAAGCAGGAGGATAAGATGTGTGACCAAGTCACTGAGCTTCAAGCAGAATTGCTTCGTCACCTTAAAATAATTGAGCGTCATATTGCCAACGCACAAGCCTTAGTCTCTACACCTAAAATTTCAGTGTTGGAGAACATTTTTGATATGCATGCACAAGTCAGTCTTGAGCACATTGCTCTCACCAACTTGAAAGAGGAATGGGAAAACCTCTTAGACTAGATCTCAAGAAAACCCATCAGCACATATTTGACAAATTGTAAGTATAAATTTTTCTTTGGCATTAATTTCAAAAAGGGGGAAAGATAATATATATGCAAAATGCATAAATGTATGCTAAGTGTACTACATACATACCAGGAGCATGCACCGAGGGGGAGTAATGTAATTTTGGCAAAAGTAAGTTTTGTTATGTATATATGAAATGTAAGAATAGTTTGAGATACATTGGTTTATATACATTACAAGTTTTGATACTAATGCCAAAGGGGGAGATTGTTATCTCTATTTGAGCATTAGATGTTGTCATTAGCATCAAATTGGATCAGTTGGTTATCCATGCTGATGAGTTGGTAAAAGGATGAACATCAAGATACAATATGCTAGTCAGTTGAACAAATAAGCCCTCACACCAAACAATCACAAGGCATTACCGAGAGCTAAATGGAAACAAATTTAATCGGGAACCACAACAATTTTATTGAGCATCCGAGTTAACCGAGCACTGAGCATCAGTAAACACCGAGCAACATACACACTGAGCACTAGTGTATTTACCAAATAGAATTGGCTGTGTTTAACGAGTTATCCAGGAAATGACACATTTATCTATGCAAATGGTTATATGCTAAGTGTACTACATACATACCAAGAGCATGCACTGAGGGGGAGTAATGTAATTTTGTAAAAAGTAAGTTTTTTTTTTTATGTATATATGAAATGTAAGAACAATTTGAAATGCATCAGTTTATATACATTACAAGTTTTGATACTAATGCCAAATGGGGAGATTGTTATCTCTATTTGAGCATTAGATGTTTTCATTAGTATCAAATTAGATCAGTCAGTTATTCATACTGATCAGTTAGTAAAAAGAAGAACATCAAGCTACAATATGCTAGGGTATGTGCAAGATCATGAGGGGCCAAACTATGCCCTTAAGTGGTAATGAAAAATCAACAAATCAAGGTTAGTGAACTTGATGTGAAAATTTCAACTAGCTATCAACCTAATATCAAAAAGTTGTAAGAATAGAATTTGTAGAAAATTGAATGTAGTTTCTAAACTACTAGGCCATTTTTGAAAAAAAGTTAGTATGATTGGTGACAAGTATAGATTTCAATGCAGCAGTACAAAAATTTTTGGAAAAAAATAAGAAGTAGGTGTATGTCTGACCACCTTAATCATAATCAAATGATAATATTTTATTATAAGATTTTATATATAAGTAGTAGAATCATGCCCAGATGTCACACATGTTCTTTTGTAATTTTATTCCAAAAAAATAATTAATTATGAATTTTCTGCTACAACATTTTTAGAATTAAAAAAATCTCGTGTTTGACCACCTTAACACATTCAAAACTTATAGTAGCCGAAGCATAAATGTGACGCATTTTTCGGATTTCAAAAATGTTATACCGTCTAAAAATTATAGTCATTTTTCAATCAATATATAAATCAACACTTTAGAGGTAACTCAATTAGAAAATAACTAATACTTACTGAATTCAAAATTTGATAGCAATTATATCGATAGAAAGTTGATAATCTCCTTAAGATACCCTTTTTGTTTCATCAAATTCGGGTGAAAAAAAAGTCGTCAGCTACATGGTCGAAATTTGGAACTCAGAGAAACAGGGGAAAAACACATTTTTGAGACATTTCAATAGTTGACCATGTACGTTAGGTGCACAAAGCAATACCGAGCCTAATTGGGTACCCAATATTTTTAGGTACCTAATATTTTTGGGTACCCAAAAATGCCGGCAAAATTTTGATTTTTAACTTTTCCCTCCCATTTCTCTCTCTTAACTTCTCCAATCCCTTTCTCCCTCCCATTTCTCCACCCTTCATATGATATATTATATATCAAAAAATATATATTATATTATATATTATATATATATATTAAATATTATATAATATTAATTATAATATATTAATATGTATTTTACAACTATGTACGAAAAGTTGGAAGATTGCAAAAAAATCGTGGATGGCCATTGAAAGAAGCAAAGGAAATCAATCGGCCATTTAAAAAATTCATGGGCGGCCATTGAAATAATCTATTTTGTTGGAGGGAAGAGCACAAAACTTTTGCTAATTTGCAATGGCCCTGTAAGAATTTGCCTAAGGCAAAAAATAGAAACCAAGATCAAGAAGCTCAAGAGATAGCACAAGAGAGACAAAATATGATATGATCAAATGATCAAATAATGAAATAGATAGATTGAATGAATGATAACATACAATGTAGAATGCCTCAATATATAGGCAATGCATGATAACTAGAAGTTATGCAAGTGATAAGATCACAACTAGACATGGTGAAATCACATGTACACCAAAGGTGGATCATCCTCCATTGTGCATGAAATAATGTGCAACAATGAGAGGATGATAATGTGATAAGAGCATTAAAGGTGGATCTCACACACAAAGAGGTATGTGATGACAACTATCACACCTAAAGTGAAGATTCTCCTAACCATGTGTTAAAAAGAAATGCAAACTTCTAGGTGTCTCGAAGACAACTAATTATGCAAATGCATTATCCTAAGTAAACTTAAGTAAAGTGTAATTAGTAAATACTTAATTACACCAACATCCCCCCTTAAGTGCAACTTAGGGGAATGCACTTAAGCTCACAATGCAAGATGGGTCCCGGCTACTAGGCCATGTTAGGTACCCATGTACAATATGCAAGAACAATGCAATCTCTCATAAAGCAGAGAAAGAGGGAAAATCTAATGGGAAAAACCCTCCCCCAAAAAGAGAGATGAATACAAGATGCATGCATGGATGGAGTAATCAAGACCCCCCTATTATGACATACATCATGCAAATACAATAAAGAATCCCCCCAAAGGAAGGAAATAGGGAAGAGAGACAAAGTAGCCCCCCCTCAATGTTGAATCTCCTACAAAGATGGTCCAAGATGTTGACCAATACTCCTCCATAGGAAGAAAATAGAGCCAATGCTGCACCAAGAATGTCAAAGTGTGACAAAATCAGGTACCAATGTCGATGTAGAATGACTGATGGAATGCCCATTAAGATATGATAGAGATGAGGCATGGAGACACTTGCAAGCACCAACTGGGTACTCAACTAATAGGTTGGTATACTTGAACTTGTGTCGTGCATCCATTGATTGGTTGGAGCATAACCTTCAAGAACCAAGTCACATGATATTCCTAATCTACTAACATCAAATATGTCATCAATGACATGGCACAAATAAAAATGTGGCACTTTATGATAGTGCATGTACAACATTGCTCATGCAAGAGCATACAACATCAAATACAATGCAAAGCTGGAAACATGAAGAAGATGAACCCATCAAGGATGCCCTGTCAAATGCTGCAAAAAAAATATCCTCCTGTTGGCCTTGTGCTAGGAAGTCTTTGGGACAAAATTGGCCTCCCCCCCTGCTGCCGGTTGGATGATGCTACAAAACAGGTATACAAGTGGCAAAGAAAAAAAAGTGTTCCTAATTTTGCTTATTTATTAATATTTTGTTTTCCAAAAACCCAATAAGTTTAAGAAAAACATTTATTAAAAGACCCATAAAAATGTTATTAAACAAATAAAGAAAAAACATAATTTATTTTTTAATTTTTAGATTTAAAAAACTTTATTAAAAAATTGAATAAAGGAAAACATTAAAAATATTTTATTAAAAATAAAAAAACTATATTAAAAAAAACATATATAAAAAAAAGTTTTTATTTAAAAAGAATTTATTAAAAAAAACATTTAAAAAAAATTGTTTTAAAAAAATGAAACCCCTTTATGGGGGACCGCACTGTAGTGTGGGACAGTGCGTACTGCACTGTGGTGCGGGCAGTACAAAGGCCTGCGGGCCAAAAACAAAATTAAATTATTATTTTTTTCAAACAAAACTTTGAAAAACACAACACCCCCCCTCTTTATTTAATTTTTAATTTTTTGATTTTTAATAAAAATGAAATGTAATAATAAAAAATGAAAAATTATTAAAAAATAAAAATTGTACCTTTTGCAGATCTGTACGACGGGGCAGGGAGGGAGAATATTTTTCCTGAGACCAACGGTGTCTGATCTGGGCGAATGAACAGTCGATCTTGGGGTTTTTGGTTGCTTTGATCGCAATGGAACTGTCAGATTTGGCCCAAAGTGCTCCAATTTTGCAGATCGGCCTTAGGGGTCTGATTTGCAAAAAAAATTTGCCTCAAATTTGACTTTTGCCTAATATAGGCAAATTCATAGTCAAAATTTATGGAAACAGCCACCCGGATGCAATGGCGAGGTTCGATCTTGCTCAAAATGCTCTCAAAAAATGTTGATCCCGGATCTGAATCGTGGCCGTCCAAAAGTTGAAGCAATCAATCGCTCTCCAATGGCTATGCAATGAAGACTCCTTTGGCTCTGATACCATGTAAGAATTTGCCTAAGGAAAAGAATAGAAACCAAGATCAAGAAGCTCAAGAGATAGCACAAGAGAGACAAAATATGATATGATCAAATGATCAAATAATGAAATAGATAGATTGAATGAATGATAACATACAATGTAGAATGCCTCAATATATAGGCAATGCATGATAACTAGAAGTTATGCAAGTAATAAGATCACAACTAGACATGGTGGAATCACATGTACACCAAAGGTGGATCACCCTCCATTGTGCATGAAATTATGTACAACAATGAGAGGATGATAATGTGATAAGAGCACTAAAGGTGGATCTCACACACAAAGAGGTATGTGATGACAACTATCACACCTAAAGTGGAGATTCTCCTAACTATGTGCTAAAAAGAAATGCAAATTTCTAGGTGTCTCAAAGACAACTAATTATGCAAATGCATTATCCTAAGTAAACTTAAGTAAAGTGTAATTAGTAAATACTTAATTACACCAACAGGCCTGAAGCGAAGGGAGTAGCTCTGCTTCTAGATGTATTTCAGGTTACCCATCTATGCAGTTTCATGAAGAAGGGTGTGCATTTTATGATTCCTACCACTCCTATTGTTACCAATTTGTGCCTCCTAAATACTGTGAAGATTGCCATACATGTCTTTTATACAAACTTCATGGGGTTAAGGAAGAAAATGAAATACTTAGGGCATTCAAATGTGTCAAAAGGGGTCATGGGTGATGAACTACAACTAATTTAGAACCTGATTGAAGAATCTATGATTTAAGATCACCGAGCTGATTGATTAGATATGTAATATGATTAAATTAGTGTTATGTTGTCATTGATGTCAACTAGTTTGACAACACTTATCTTGTAAGTTACTATACCGAAACATCTGTAGAAAAAGAGTGAAAGAGATGAAGAACATAAATATCTACATGAGGAAGATGGATATGACAGATGAGGATAAAGAATACATTGAGTAACTTGTTGATGAGTCTATGACCTTATGATATTGACTTGATTATGTTTCATTCATCTATGATGAGGAAATGAGTTGAAAGACACAAAGCAGTGTTGTCAGTTGATGAAGCATTTCAGTATACACCGATGGAGGTAGTGTATACTGAGCATAGTGTAAACTGAGCTTGTGCTCACCGATGCATTTCTTTGTTAACTGAGAAGAACAGAATGAATTAAATAATTAGTTTATCTGATAAGATTGATGAGTTGGAAAGTGTATGATTTAGAGGTAACAGATAAAGTTTGTTATGATGATCGACGACTAACAAAATTTAGGAAAGATCTAATGGATGAGAATCAAACGTGTTATTGACACAAGTGCTGAGGTATGTTTAAGAGGAAAAATCAACAAAGATGATTAAGGGGAAAAATTTGATGGAGCAGAAGGAAATGGTTTACATGTCTATATAAGAGACTGGAGATTTCACAATGAGTGTGATGTTGGAAGAAAAGGAAACTGCAGAATCATCACGTGAACAAGTTTTCATGCATTTTGATCATACTGGTTAAGGAGAACCCTACTACAGAGCATTATTGAGTGACAGAGAGTGATTATCGACGGACAGTAAGTTGATATATTGTTAATAAAAAATGTTACATTGATCAGAAAGATTTGTATGAGCTGAACATTGATTTGTATATTTGCAATTGAAGTTGTATTAAGACAGATCACCTACTGTTACATATTTAACCATTTTACATAGTCAAATATCTTAACCAAGTGGACTAAGAAAGTCTTATTATGTATCATTCATAGAATGAACATTGTTATCCTGTCAACCCTAGAGTGACTGCTGGTTGGACGATAACGGTTGGTCTTAAATCCTCTAACAAGGTCAAACCTAACAATGTGTTTGTAACCTTTAACAGGGTTGGGTCTTCACCGACCTCACTTCAGAAGAGTGAATATTTTTGGGTTGCCGGTCCCAAGTGGTTTTTCCCTTCACAGGGTTTCCGCGTTAAATCTCTTGTGTTATGTGTTGATTGTGATGTTGAGTTTGATGTCATATTTACATGTTACATATTTGATTTGATCGGTAACTACTATATTTTTTAGACTGGTAATCGGTAAATGCACAGATAGTAAAAGTATTTTAAGCTACCAAGAAACATAAATTGAAGTATTTTTTTTTGGATTATACATTTTTTATTGGGACAGTGATTAACTGATTCACCCCCCTCTCAGTTATTCTAACAATTGGTATCAGAGTGTTGGTTGCTTTGCACAGAGTTTTAAGTACTTCAGTACAAAGATCTCAAAATGTATAAGAGGGAAGTTTCAAGACTGAACAAAGAAAACTTCACAGTATGGCAAAGCCGAATGAAGTTGCACATATCTGGAATTGGGAATGCTGCACTATAATTGATGGAGAATGGCTAAATAGAACCGACACCAGGTCCCCTAACACTTGATCAACTGAAAGAAAAGCATGAACACAATGTTACTATGATGGAAATTGTTGTTGCCTATACTGATGCCAAATTTGAAGTTACCAAAAGCTGCACTACTACAAAAGCCATGTGGGCTAAAATTTATCAAGTTTATAGTGGAGATGCGAATGTCAAAAGAGCTAGAGCAGAGAGCCTACGAGGCATATTCGATGATATGAAGATGAAAGAAGGTGAGAATATTGTGCAATACACAAATAGACTAAAAGAGGTAGTACATGCTATTAGAGCATCTGATGGAGTCATTAGTGAAGAAACAGTTGTAAGCAAAGTACTCAAAACCTTATTGCCGGTTTACACAATCAAAATATCTTCTATTCATGAGACAAGGTTTGCATCTGGTAATGTACTTACACTTGACAATCTAATTGGTAAACTTACAACCTTTGAGTTAAATAACTTTGATAACCATGTTGTTCTGTCTGTGGAATTCGCTTTCATGTCTTCTCTGAAGATTAGTAAGTCTAGCAGGAATAATAAAAATGGTGATAGTGACAGTAATACCAATGATGAGCTTGATGAACTTGAAGCTCTTGTGGCTAGAAGATTACCCAAAGGTAAAGGAAGGTATAGAGGTAAGCTACCTTTGGCATGCTTTAACTATAAAGAGGTTGGCCACATTGCCGCTAGATGTCCACATAAGAAAGATGATGAAAGAACCAAAGACCGATATGAAGGAAGCTATGGGAGAAGATTTGGTAGAGGCTACCGACACAACAGAGATAACCAAGACAACAATGATAAAGGGAAAAAGGTATGTTTCATATCTGAAGATAATGAATCTGAATCTGATTCTGATGATGATGTAGAAGTTGTATTTGTTTCTATGAAAGATGACTTAGAGGAAGAAGAAGAAAAACATGAAGAAACAACACTAATCTCTAAAGTTAACAAAAATAATACATGGATCATAGACAGTGGCTGTACACATCACATGACTGGTGATGAGGAGAAATTTGATCAACTAGAAGAATACAATGGAGGATCAGTTAAGATGGGTAATGACACACCCTGTATGGTAAGAGGTAAAGGATCCTTGATGATAAATGATAAGATAAAATGTGATAATGCTTATTGGGTAGATGGACTGAACTATAACTTGTTAAGTGTGGCATAGCTGAATAATTTAAGTCACCGAGTTGCTTTTGAGAGAAAGAAGGTGAAAATCTTTGATGATGGAGGAAGACTAGTTGGAACTAGAGCACAATCAAGAGGTAATCTATTTTATCTTGATACTGATGAGTCTTCTTGCTTGATGATGAAAAATGAAGATTCTTGGTTGTGGCATAAAATGTTATGCCATGTTAACTTTGATAACATGATTAAGATCAGTAAAAGGAAAAGAGTTAGAGGGCTACCTAACTTGTCAAAATTTGATCATGTTATGTTTCATGAATGTCAGATTGGTAAAATGACTAAATCTACTTTCAAAAGTAAGGATTATTCAACAAAGAAGATACTTGAGTTGGTTCATACCGACCTATGTGGTCCTATGAGAACTCAGAGTTATTATGGTGATAAATACTTTATTCTTTTTGTTGATGTCTATACTAGATTGATGACTGTTATTTTCTTAAAAGAAAAATCTAAAGCATTTAAAATGTTTAAGTGGTATAAAGCTAAGGTAGAAAAAGAGACTGGTAAAGAATTGAAATGCCTAAGATCTGATAGAGGAGGTGAATTTATCTCTGATGAATTTACTAATTTCTGTAATGAGCATGGTATTAAAAGATGGGTCTCTGCACCAAGGACACCTCAACAAAATGTGATTGCTGAAAGAAGGAATAGGTCAATAGTTGACTGTGCTAGGACACTGATGCTGCAAAAGAATGTTGCTTAGACATACTCGAGGGAAGCTATCAGTACAACTATTTATGTACTTAACCGAGTTAAACTCAAGAAGGACACCAACAAGACACCCTATGAATTGTGGTTTGAACACAAACCTATTGTAAGTTATTTCAGGATTTTTGGAAGAAATTTTTTTATTCTGAAAGATGAGAGAAATGGTAAATTTGACTCAAAAGGTGATGAAGGGATATTTCAAGGATATTCCAGTAAAAGCAAAGCATATAAGTGTCTGAATAAAAATACTAATAAAATGATTGAAAGCACTAATGTCCGAGTTGATGAGTTTGATGAAAAGAACACAGAGGAAAGCACAAAGGAACCAAAAGACTATGGTAGATTCACTTACACTGAACAACTAGAGTATCTACCGAAGCTGCAGCCTGTGATAACCGGTCAGCAGGAAAATAATACCGAACAATAGGAAAGAGAAATCGACGAGCAGGATGACCCTACCGAGCAAGCAAATGAACCTACACAGGATGAACAAGAAAGAAGAAATAGGATAATGGCAAGTTTTGTTAGAAGACACCATCCTGAAACATAAATTATTGGAGACAAACAAGTTGGGATGAAAACAAGGAGCAAAGCAAGATAAGGTACATGTCTAGTTTGTGATTATGAACCAAAAAATGTGAAAGTTGCATTAGAAAATGATGAATGGGTTAATGCAATGAAAGAGGAAATAGAATAGATAGAGAAGAACAAAACCTAGACCTTAGTACCCCGACCTAAAGATAAGAATGTTATCGGTACTTAGTGGATATTCAGGAACAAGCAGTATGAGAATGGAGAAGTAACAAGAAATAAAGATAGATTGGTATGTAAAGGATATGCACAGGAGGAAGGAATTGATTATGGTGAAACATTTGCACCTGTTGCTAGATTGGAAGGAGTCAAAATGCTACTTGCATATGTTGCACACAAGAAATTCAAGGTTTATCAAATAGATGTCAAGTCAACATTTCTGAATGGAATACTTGAAGAAAAAGTCTACATAGAACAACTTGAAGGATTTGTTGATCCAAAAAAGAAAGATATGGTATGTAGACTACATAAAGCTTTATATGATTTGAAGCAAGCACTGAGAGCCTGGTATGAGAAGCTGCATACTTATTTGTTAAGTATAGGATTTGTCAAAACAAGTGAGAACAACAATCTGTATATGAAAGGAGATACTGATGATACAATTATTATTGCTTAAATTTTTGTGGATGACATTATATTTGGAGGTCAAGATCAAATCTGTAAAGCCTTTACTGATGAAATGAGGATTGAATTTGAGACATCTATGTTCGGAGAGATTAAGTTCTTTCTAGGACTACAAGTGATTCAATAGAGTGATGGGATATTCATCTCACAATCAAAATATATCAAGGAAGTATTGAAAACATTTGGAATGGAAGATGCTAAACCTAAGGGAACACCAATGGCTACTAGATGTAAACTAACTAAGGAAGATGAAACTATAGAAGTGAACTAGACACTATACCAATCAATGATTAGTAAGTTAATATATGTAGTTTATAGTAGACTAGACATAGCACATGTTGTGGGAATAGTTGCTAGATTTTTTGCTAACCCTAGAGAATCACACATGATTTCTACTAAAAGAATCTTAAGATATGTGAAGAAAACAAAGGATTATGGATTATGGTATCCTAAGGAAGGAAAGTTTGAACTTAGAGTCTATATCGACACTGATTGGGCTGGAAATGTGGATGATAGAAAAAGTACAACCAGAGGAGCATTTTTCTTTGGTGAAAGACTTGTTATATGGACAAGTAAGAAGTAGGCTTACATTTCTCAGTCTACAGCCAAAGTAGAGTATGTTGCTGCTGCTACAAACTATTCAAACATTGCAAATATTAAGCAAGTTCTGAAAGGTATGAGTGAGATAATCACTGAGCCGATGATTATATACTGTGATAACACCAGTGCAATAAACATTTCAAAGAATCTAGTGATACACTCTAAAATAAAGCATATATCAATTAAGTATCACTACTTGAGAGAACAAGTACAAGAGAAGAAAGTTAAGCTAGAGTTTGTTACATCAAAAGAACAACTTGTAGATATATTTATAAAGGCTCTACCGAAGGATACATTTGAGTACTTGAGGACTAGACTAGGGGTCCATCCCCTGTCTACCATTCACTAAGGTGATCCAGATGTTGCATCAGCCCAATCTTATCAGAAGATCATACATTTTGATGTAGCATAGTTCACACTTTGGATCATGTCTAAGGTTGTGAAAAGTACTCAAACATATTAGCATATCAGTATACAGAGATATAGAGAATGCATTGGACAAAAGAAAGTTACTTGGCTACTAAAGAGTTTTTTGTTTGGCATTGTTGTTAAAGGGAGAGATAAACAATATGAAACAAATGCACCGATAAGAACTATCTAAGGGAGAGACAAAATTGAAGAAAGGGAGAGAATTGAAGATCAGTTACTAAGAACAGAAGAAGGAACCTGAGAGCTGAGAAGATCATATTTATAGATTGACAAAGCTGTATTTTGTAATGTTGTTGAGTAACGTAGTGATTAAACATATTAATCTAGGGAGAGCTTGTATAACATGTTGTTCACAAAGTTGTAGAATACATGTTTGGTATGTGTATGGTAAATTTTATATTTCTTGAGTTTCCATCAATGCCAAAGGGAGAGATTGATGAACTACAACTGATTTAGAACCTGATTGAAGAATCTATGATTTAAGATCATCAAGCTGATTGATTAGATATGTAATATGATTAAATCAGTATTATGTTGTCATTGATGTCAACTAGTTTGACAACACTTATCTTGTAAGTTACTATACCAAAACATCTGTAGAAAAGGAGTGAAAGAGATGAAGAACAAAAATATCTACATGAGGAAGATGGATATAATAGACGAGGATAAAGAATACATTGAGTAACTTGTTGATAAGTCTATGACCTTATGATATTGACTTGATTATGTTTCATTCATTTATGATGAGGAAAAGAGTTGAAAGACACAAAACAGTGTTGTCGGTTGGTGAAGCATTTCAGTATACACTGACCGAGTGTAGTGTATACCGAGCATAGTGTAAACCAAGGTTGTGTTTACCGACACATTTCTTTGTTAATCGAGAAGAACATAATGAATTAAATGATTAGTTTAGCCGATAAGATTGATGAGCTAGAAAGTGTATGATTTCAAGGTAACAGATAAAGTTTGTTATGATGATCGATGACTAACAAAATTTAGGAAAGATCTAATGGATGAGAGTCAAATGTGTTATTGACACAAGTGTCGAGGTATGTTTAAGAGGCAAAATCAATGAAGATGATTAAGCGGAAAAATCTAATGTAGTAGAAGAAAATAGTTTACATGTCTATATAAGAGACTGGAGATTTCACAATGAGTGTGATGCTAGAAGAAAAGGAAACTATAGAATCTTCACGTGAACAAGTTTTCATGCATTCCAATCATACTGGTTAAGGAGAACCCTACTGCAGAGCATTACCGAGAGACAAAGAGTGATTACTGACAGATAGTAAGTTGATATATTATTGAATCAGAAATGTTACATTGATCATAAAAATTTGTATGAGCTGAACATTGATCTATATATTTGCAATTGAATTTGTATTAAGACAAATCACCTACTGTTACATATTTAACCATTGTACACAGTCAACTCTCTTAATCGAGAGGACTAAGAAAGTCTTATTATGTATCATTCATAGAATGAACATTGTTATCCTGTCAACCCTAGAGTGACTACTGGTTGGATGATAACAGTTGGTCTTAAATCCTTTAACAAGGTCACACCTAATAGTATGTTTGTAACCTTTAACAAGGTTGGGTCTTCACCGACCTCACTTCAAAAGAGTGAATATTTTTGGGTTGCCGGTCCCAGGTGGTTTTTCCCTTCATAGGGTTTCCATGTTAAATCTCTTGCGTTATGTGTTGATTGTGATGTTTAGTTTGATGTCATATTTAAATGTTACATATTTGATTTGATTGATAACTACTATATGTTTTAGACTGGTAATCGGTAAATGCACAGACAGTAAAAGTATTTTAAGTTACCGAGTAGCAGAAATTGAAGTATTTGTTTTTGAATTATACATTTTTTATTGGGACAATGATTAACTGATTCAACCCCCTCTCAGTTATTCTAATAATGGGGACTTTCTATGGGTCCTAGTATGCCTTATCACACATACTATGAACCCTACGAAGTCCACATGACCCCTTTTCACACATTGGAACCCTCAAGTGTGTCCTAAGGGGTCGTAGGACCCCTTCAGACACACTTGAGCATTCAAATGTGTCAAAATAGGTCATGGGGACTTCCTAGGGGTCCTATTACGCCTTATCACATGTTAGGACCCCTAGGAAGTCCCCATGACCTCTTTTGACACATTTGAACCCTCAAGTGTGTCCTAAGGGGTCGTACGACCCCTTTGAACACACTTGAGCATTCAAATGTGTCAAAATGGGTCATGGGGACTTCCTAGGGGTCTTAATACGTGTTAGGACACCTAGGAAGTCCCCATGACACCTTTCGACACATTAGAACCATCAAGTGTGTCCTAAGAGATCCTACAACCCCTTCAAAAACACTTGAGGGTTCAAATGTGTCAAAAGGGGTCATCGAGACTTCCTAGGGGTCCTAGTGCGCGTTATCACATGTTAGGACCCCTAGAAAGTCCCCATTACCCCTTTTAACACATTTGAACCCTCAAGTCTATGTGAAGGGGTCCTACGATCCCTTCAGACACACTTGAGGGTTCAAATGTCACAAAAGGGGTCCTGAGGACTTTAGAGGGGTCCTAATATGCCTTATCACGCGTTAGGACCCCTAGGAAGTCCCCATGACCCCTTTCAACACATTGGAACCCTCAAGTGTTTCCTAAGGGGTCCTACGATGCCTTTAGACATGCTTGAGGGTTCAAATATGTCAAAATAGGTCATGGGGACTTTCAAGGGGTCCTAGTACACCTTATCATGCGTTAGGACCCCTAAGAAGTCCCGATGACCTCTTTTGACACATTTGAATCCTCAAGTGTGTCTGAAGGGGTCCTATGACCCCTTCAGACACTCTTGGGGATTTAAATGTGTTAAAAGGGGTATGACCCCTTCAGACACTCTTGAGGATTCAAATGTGTCAAAAGGGGTTATGGGGACTTCCTAGGGGTCCTAGTACGCCTTATCATGCATTAGGACCCCTAGGAAGTCCCCATGACCCCTATTGACACATTGGGATGCTCAAGTGCATCGTAAGGGGTCCTACAACCAATTCAGACACACTTGAGCATTCAAATGTTTCAAAAGGGGTCATGGGGACTTCCTAGGGGTCCTAGTATGATTTATCATGCAATAGGACCCCTAAGAAGTCCTCATGATCCCTATTAATACATTGGATTGCTCAAGTGTGTCCTAAGGGGTCCTACAACCCCTTTGGACACACTTGAGCATTCAAATGTGTCAAAAGGGGTCATCAGGACTTCCTAGGGGTCCTAGTACTCCTTATCACACGTTAGGGCCCCTAGGAATTCCCCATGACCCCTATTGATACATTGGAATGCTCAAGTGTGTCCCAAGGGGTCCTACGACCCCTTTAGACACACTTGAGCATTTAAATATTTTAAAAGGGTCATGGGGACTTCCTAGGGGTCCTAGTATGCCTTATCATGCGTTAGGACCCCTAAGAAGTCCCCATGACCACTTTTGACACATTGGAACCCTCAAGTGTATCCTAAGGGTTCCTACGACCCCTTTAGACACACTTGAGGGTTCAAACAACCCCTTTGGACATAGTTGAGGGTTCAAATGTGTCAAAAGGGGTAATGGGGACTTTTTAGGGGTCCTAGTACACCTTATCACGTGTTAAAACCCCTAGGAAGTCCCCATGACCCCTACAAACACATTGGAATGCTCAAGTGTGCCCTAAGGGATCTTATGATCTCTTCTGACACACTTGAGCATTCAAATGTGTAAAAAGGGGTCATGGGGACTTCCTAGGGGTCCTAGTATGCCTTATCAGGTGTTAGGACACCTAGGAAGTCCCCATGACCCCTATTGACACATTGGAATACTGAAGTGTGTCCTAAGGTGTCCTACGACCCCTTTAGACACACTTGAGGGTTCAAATGTATCAAAAGGGGTCATGCAGACTTTTCTAGGGGTCCTAGTATGCCTTATCACACGTTATGACCCCTAGGAAGTCCCCGTGACTCCTTTTGACACTTTAGATTCCTCAAGTGTGTCCTAAGGGGTCCTAGGACCCCTTCAGACACACTTGAGGGTTCAAATGTGTCAAAAATGGTCATGGGGACTTTCTAGGGGTCCTAGTACACCTTATCATGCGTTAGGACCCCTAGGAAGTCCCCATGATCCCTATTGACACAATGGAATGCTCAAGTGCATCCTAAGGGGTCCTACGACCCCATCAGACACACTTGAGCATTAAAATGTTTCAAAAGGGTTCATGGGGACTTACTAGGGGTCCTAGTATGCCTTATCATGCGTTAGGACCCCTAGGAAGTCCCCATGAGCCCTATTGACACATTGGAATGCTCAAGTGTGTCTTAAGGGGTCTTACAACCCCTTCGGACACACTTGAGCATTCAAATATTTCAAAATAGTCATGGAAACTTCTGAGGGGTCCTATTACACCTTATCATGTGTTAGGATCCCTAGGAAGTCACCATGACCCCTATTGACACATTGGAATGCTCAAGTGTATCCTAAGGGGTTCTATGACCCCTTCAGACACACTTGAGCATTCAAATGTGTCAAAATGGGTCATGGGGACTTCCTAGAGCTCCTTGTATGCCTTATCATGTGTTAAGACCCCTAGGAAGTCCCTATGACCCCATTTGACATATTGGAACCCTCAAGTGTTTCCTAAGGGGTCCTACGACCCTTTCGACAACACTTGAGTATTCAAATGTGTCAAAAGGGGTCATGGGGACTTCCTAGGGGTCCTAGTACACCTTGTCACATGTTAGGACCCCTAGGAAGTCCCCATGAGCCCTTTCAACACATTAAAACCCTCAAGTGTGTCCTAAGGGGTCCTACAAGCCCTTCAAACACACTTAATGGTTCAAATATGTCAAAATTGGTCATGGGGACTTTCTAGGTGTCCTAACACATGATACTAGGACCCCTAGGAAGTCCCCATGAACCCTATCAACACATTGGAATACTCAAGTGTGTCCTAAGGGCTTCTACGACCCCTTCAAACACACTTTAGGGTTCAAATGTGCCAAAAGGGGTCATGGGGACTTCCTAGGGGTCCTAGTATGCCTTATCACGTGTTAGGACCCCTAGGAAGTCCCCATGACTCCTTTTGACACATTAGAAACCTCAAGTGTGTCCTAAGGGGTTGGAGAACCCCTTCAGACACACTTGATTGTTCAAATGTGTCAAAAGGGGCCATGGAGAATTTATAGGGGTCCTAGTATGCCTTATCACACATTAGGACCTCTAGGAAGTCCACATGACCCCTTTTGACACATTGGAATGCTCAAGTGTGTTCTAAAGAGTTCTACGACCCCTTCGGACACACTTGAGCATTCAAATGTGTCAAAAGGGGTCATGGGGACTTCCTAGGGGTCCTAGTATGACTTATCACGTGTTAGGACCTGTAAGAAGTCACCATGACCCCTTTTGAAACATTAGAACCCTCAAGTGTGTCCTTAGGGGTCATAAGACCTCTTCAGACAGACTTGAGGGGTCAAATATGTGAAAAGAGGTCATGGAAACTTCCTATGTGTCCTAGTACACCTTATCACACGTACTAGGACCCCTAGGAAGTTTCCATGACCACTTTTGACACATTGGAACCCTCAAGTGTGTCCTAAGGGGTCGTAGGAACCCTTAGGACACACTTGAGGGTTTCAATGTGTCAAAAGTAGTCATGGGGACTTCTTAGAGCTCCTAGTATGCCTTATCATGTGTGAGGACCTCTAGGGAGTCCCCATGACCCCTTTCGACACATTAGAACTCTCAAGTGTGTCTTAAGGGGTCGTACGACCTCTTCAGACACACTTGAGCATTCAAATGTGTCAAAAGGGTCATGGGGACTTCCTAGAGGTCCTAGTACGCCTTATCACGCGTTATGACCCCTAGGAAGTCCCCATGACTTCTTTTGACACATTGGAACCCTCAAGTGTGTCCTAAGGGGTCCTTCAACTCCTTCGAACACACTCGAGGGTTCAAATGTGTCAAAATGGGTCATGGGGAATTCCTAGGGGTCCTAGTATGTCTTATCATGCATTAGGACCCCTATGAAGTCCCCATGACCCCTTTTGACATATTAGAACCCTCAAGTGTGTCCTGAGGGGTCCTTCGACCCCTTCAGACACACTTGAGGGTGGAACTATGTCAAAAGAGGTAATGGGGACTTCCTAGGGATCCTAGTACACCTTATCACGCATTAGGACCTCTAGGAAGTCCCCATGACCTATTTTGACATATTATAACTCTCAAGTGTGTCCTAAGGGGTCGTAGGAACCCTTTAGACACACTTGAGGGTTCAAATGTGTCAAAGGGGATCATAGGGACTTCATAGGGGTCCTAGTATGCCTTATCACATGTTACAACCCCTAGGAAGTCCCCATGACCCCTTTTGACACATTAGAACCCTCAACTATGTCCTAACAGGTTGTAGGACCCCTTTGGACACACTTGAGGGTTCAAATGTGTCAAAAGGTGTCATGGGAACTTCTTAGGGGTCTTAGTATGCCTTATCACACGTTAGGACCCCTAGGAAGTCCCCATGACCCCTATTGACACATTGGAATGCTCAAGTGTGTCCTAAGGGGTCCTATGACCCCTTCAGACACACTTGAGCATTCAAATATTTCAAAAGGGGTCATGGGGACTTCCTATGGGTCCTAGTATGCCTTATCATGTGTTAGGACCCCTAGGAAGTCCCCATGACCCCTTTTGACACATTAGAACCCTCATGTGTGTCCTAAGGGGTTGTAGGACCCCTTTAGACACACTTGAGGGTTCAAATGTGTCAAAATGGGTCATGGGGACTTCCTAGGGGTCCTAGTATGCCTTATCACGCGTTAGGACCTGTAGAAAGTCCCCATGACCTGTTTCGATACATTGGAATGCTCATGTGTGTCTTAAGGCGTCATAGGACCCCTTCAGACACATTTGAGCATTCAAATGTGTCAAAAGGGGTCATGGGGACTTCCTAGGGGTCCTAGTATGCCTTATCACGCGTTAGGATCCCTAAGAAGTTCTCATGACCCCTTTTGACACATTTGAACCCTCAAGTATGTCCTAAGGCATCCTACGACCCGTTCAGACACATTGGAGCATTCAAATGTGTCAAAAGGGGTCATGGGGACTTCCTAGGGGTCCTAGTACGTCTTATCACGTGTTAGAACCCCTAGGAAGTCCCCATGACCCCTTTTGACATAGTTTAACCCTAAAGTGTTTCCTAAGGGGTCGTATGACCCCTTTGGACACACTTAAGCTATCCAAAGTGTCAAAAGGGGTCATGGGGACTTCCTAGGGGTCCTAGTATGCCTTATCACGCGTTAGGACCCATAGGAAGTCCTCATGACCCCTTTTGACACATTAGAACCCTCAAGTGTGTCCTAAGAGTTCATAGGACCCCTTCGGCCATACTTGAGGGTTCAAATGTGTCAAAAGGGGTCATGGGGAGTTCCTAGGGTTCCTAGTATGCCTTATCATGTGTTAGGACCCCTAGGAAGTCCCCATGACCCCTTTTGACACATTGGATAGCTGAAGTGTGTCTGAAGGGGTCCTATGACCCCTTCAGACACACTTGAGTTCCCATTACCCCTTTTGAAACATTGGATAGCTCGAGTGTGTCTGAAGGGGTCCTACAACCCCTTCAGACACACTTGAGCTATCCAATGTGTCAAAAGGGGTCACGGGGACTTCTTAGGGCCTAACGCGTGATAAGGCATACTAGGACCCCTATGAAGTCTCGGTAACCCCTTTCAATATACAATTTAAATATTATGATCTATAAAGTTTACATATATATACACACACACACACACACACACACACACACACACACCTCTTTTTATATAGTAAAGTTTAATTTTTTCATTTACTCTCACCATTTTTTCATGTACCCAAAAATATCGGGTACCCGATTAGGCTTGTGCTTTGGTGTCAGGTTTGCCCAAGTGTACTGACACCCAGGCCTACTAAAAAGTCAACATACATTTTCATGCGCTTTTGGACGACTGAAAAGTGTATTTTTTTACATCACCACTTTTTGGTTCCTCATGATCTTGCACATACCCGCTAGTCAATTGAACAAACAAGCCCTCACACTGAACAATCACAAGGCAGTACCGAGAGCTAAATGGAAACAAGTTTAACCGGGCACCAGAGCAGTTTTATCAAGAATTTGAGTTAATCAAGCACTGAGCGTTAGTAAACATCGAGAAACATACACATCGAGCACCAATGTATTTACCGAACAGAATTGGCTATGTTTACCGAGTTATCCAGGAAACTGCATAGTAATCAGTAATGGGACATTTATGTATGCAAACGGTTACAAGAATTCACAAAATATTTTACCAAGATCAAGGATTATTTATTGTAGATGTAATCATAAATTTAATGATGATTCATATGTAATAATCAGATCTAGGTTAATTTTGTATGCCATAGATCTTAGGTTTTGTAAGATATTGTTAACCTAATTAGGTCATGGAAATCTTAATAGTTTGCTATATATTTGTAATTATTGTCATTTTGACAAGTGAGTCGAATGTAATATCAAGAAGGAGTTCATGAAGCAGTAGCCACCTTCTTGACTTCAAAATTTAGACAAGGTTTACATGACAGAGCAGTTATCAGAGATTAAATCAGTTTATTCATAGACAGTCAAGGCTACTGAGCAGAATATAGGATATATTACTACACATAGAGGTGATATTTATTCAGTTTGATATTGATCTGATTCAGATAGAGTATAGTTGTCATTTACAGATACATTTATGTTATTATCTAATTATTGTAATAAAGTTAGTAAAATCTCCTAACAGAGTAGACTTAACAGTTTGTTTGTAAATCTCTTAACCGAGTGCACACTCAAGTAGTATTTTTTAAATCCTTTCACAAGGTAGATCTAGTTGATCTGAATGTTACTCCTAATAGGGTAAGATCACCATAAGTGATCACAACTTGTATCCTTAACCGACATACTTTAATATATTATTTGCAATAGTGAAGAATTTGTGGGTGTCATCCCCACCGCAGTTTTTACCTTCTAACAAGGGTTTCTGCGTAACCAAAATACTTGTGTTATGTGATTGATTTATTGCTTATTTTCATGCACTTTACATTTACCAATTTAATTGAATGAATGTTGCAAACAATGGATTTAGTTGGATAGATTAGATACTATTTGCATATTGAGTATTCAGTTAAAAATTTTGAGGGCACTGATTCACTCCTCCCCTCTCAGTCCCTTATCTTTCCATTCCAATAGTGTTAGTTGATCAAATTAAAGGAAATGATTTTGAGATAAGGATTGTGCATTGTCCTTGTCATAAAAACATTAATTTTCTTTTCTTTTAATCAAAGAATAAGGAGAATGTAAAGTTTTGGTTTTAAGTTGTAGAGAAGGAATTTAGTAATTAGCTTGCAAATATGGAGGCCACATTTTAGGTTGACACCAACAAGAAAAAGAAAGATTTAAAAAGGCCTGTTAGTAAGGAGAGGATGTTAGGAATGCTAATTTTAAAGGACGCCAATGTAGCATAGGCTTCTATTGAATTCTTCAGAAGCCAGTTTCAAGAGAGGAAACATAAATGAAGAATGCATGTGGATGTCATTTCGATGATCATAGCATGGGCTCTAGAAATAGAAGAAAAAATAGAGGTAAATTGAGTTATAAGGAAGCTTTTTAACAATGACCTGTTGTTAGACCTAGATTTAATCCTTGAATGGGTTGTTCCAGGTTTAGAATCTGACTATCAAGAATGTTTTGAAGATGAGGAAGAGGGTCAAAACTACAGTCTAGTCCCTTTTCTATGCTGGTGGGGAAAGGTGGACAAAAGGGCTTACCTGGAGGACATTGCATGCAAATGGAAGAATTTGAATAAATAAATGGAGAATGCTAAGGTCAGGAAAGTAGAAAAAATATAGTCTTTCATGTTAATGCGTCAAAGAGGAGGAGGAGTCAAAGAAGAAGTTGCAGGAAGAAGAATGATTAATTTTCAATAAGGATTATAACTTTTTGAAATTTTGTTTTTTCACCCAAAGAAAGATTGTAGCCCTTTTTAGTCTTCTAAAATTTTTCTTGTCAAACACGGATGGAGAAATGAGTTTTTAGATGGCATATTTTTACTATAGGAGCTAATGGAAGATTAGGGAAGATGAAGGATGATATTTTGAGATGTGGGTAGGCTAAGAAAGACCAGCCACGAAATGAAGACCATGAGAATATGAAAAAGATGTTTCTCTTTTTGTTTGCAGACAAATGAAGCTAATTTAACATGATTTGGCATAAGGCTACCAATAGGAATTGAGGGCCTAGTATTTAGATTAAAGTTTGGTTTAATTTTTGTACAAACATAGATGACATCTAGTATGTATAGTCTAAACTTGAAGATCAAGGGATTGTTTAATGTCTGTAGTTGTTGGATATAAGTTTGAAGGATAGTAGATATGCTAGAGTAGATCTACCAGGATATGGTAAAAAGGTCTTGAAAAGACAGGGAAAAGCACCAGGATAACACTAGAGCAGAAAGAAGAAACTGCCAAATCTTGCTAACATAGGTGCAATGGATAAACATGTGGTCCACAGATTCATCTTGGCATCTAAATAACACACATCTATTGGGGATCTTGAAACCTCTCTTTATAAGATTATCAACCGTTAGAATGTGATTCTAAAGCAAAAGCCATAAGAAGACGTTAATTTTGGGAGTAAGGCCAAGGAACCAGGCTTTAGCCCAAATAGGAGTGACTTCCTGATACAACTGAAAATAATAGGCAGAGGCCACTAAGAAGACCCCATCAGGAGAACCTTCCCAAATTAACAAATCCTGAGAAGGGGATAGGGAGACTGCATTAAGAACAATCATAAGAGGAATCAAGTCCCAAGAAACAGAGGAAAGGTCCACCCAAGCATTGTCCGCTCTGTACAGTTATCAAATCATTTTAATTCATATTATTTTAGATTAGATAATACATTCATTTATTAACCACCAATATCTTGATAGCACAATTAAAACTAAACAATATATTTAACTGTCATAACCATTAATCGTAACCATTAAGTTTATTGACTTACCCTTAAGTTCATAAATCATGTAATGATATTAAAACTAATGCAATTATAAGAATGCCTAATTGAATTCTAGTTTGCATTGACTCAAGCATAGGTCTAACATAGACTTGAACTACCAATTCACTTGAAAAGATAGAGGGTCCGCTCACAAAAATAATTCCTCACTGAAACAGAGTTGGAGAGCACTACACATTAAGAAGGGCGAATCCAGGGAAATCGGTGAACAAAATGTAAAATCAACATGGTGAAGCATTTAACATTTGGAAGATTTTTTTTGTGAACCTCTTGAAAAATTCCAAGAGCAATCAAATTTCCAACCTCCCTTAGAGAGAAATTCCAAAGGGGGTTATATTTCTAACCTTCCATGGAATTTGTTTTGAATAAACCCCCAAATCCAACACAAACTCCGCAAACATTATTCAAGCACAAAAAAATAAAAATTGATTTCTTAAAAATCAGAAGTCGAATGTTAAAAAATAAAAATTGATTTCTTAAAAATCAGAAGTCGAATGTTGCAATAAAAATCTAGGCAACTTAATAGTTTTTGGAATGATAAATGTATATTAGTCTAATAAAATTTCAGTTGTATAGGATAACGAATGCTCAATTGTGGAGACAACTCAAATTTGAAAATAAGAAAATTTGAAGTGGTCAGAACTTTTCTAGAAGATCGGGAGCTCTCAGAGAGACCCTACAAATTCTAGTCAAAAGTACCTAGAATAGAATGACTGAAATGTTCTTTTCCTAGGTACAAAATATTTGAAATATTCTATACCGTACAACTTTAGCCCAAATTGAAATTAGAGATCAGACCTGATTCAGTACATTTTCAGTTTCTGGCAATTGGTTATCAGTCTACAGTTTCCAAATCTATCTATATTTGTGTATTTTTCTTTATACGTTGCATTAGATCATTTTCATTTCCTCTCTTTCCATTTCACAATTTACACATTTTAGTGAAGGATCATTGTCCATTCATTTTAGTGAATGATCATTGTCCCATTCAACACTTGGGTCAATAATGAAATGATAAACAAGTCTCAAGCTTTTAGACGATAAAAAAAATACAATAATGTACCTCAATTGTAATCTATCCAGGCATGTTTCCCTTTCAATCGGGAGCCAGTTTGGATATAGATCAAGAATCCAAAAGAATACAAACTTAATTTTGCAGATGACTGAAGTAATCCATAAGCCAAATGCATCTGTGATAGGACGAAGGATTCGGCAGTGGGAAAAGAAACCTAGAACTACAAGCCAAATAAGGATGATCATTCTTTTATGGATTGTCCAATGTAGTCTTTTCATTGAGGAAAAAACCAGGTTGCGTTCGAATGGGAATCCTGTGCCATATGATACATTTTGCTTGCCAATACTTGTTGTCTTTTTATGTAGCATCTCAAGTCTAGGTGCTGTGAAAAAATAAAGAATAAAGTAGCTGAAAGCCCAATTGATCCTTTGTTTAAAGGACCCATTGGCACAAGTATGAAGTAATGAATTACATATGCAAGTGATGATTTTTGTTCTTGTGTGTACAAACTACAAATTGTTTCTTGGGACAATTTTTATTTAGGAGCAGTTTTGATTGCATTTAGAAGAGGAATTGGAAGTTTTATCTTTTGTCATCAGTTGGGATCATATTTCATAAATTTAGAATTTTCTTATAATTATTTTTTTCTCTGCATTTTGAAAAATGTGATCCTAAATGTTTTGATTACATCAAGCAGGAAGGATCCGAATCCATTACAAAACAGCTATGAGGCAAATGTTGAAAGTGAAACAGCCTAAGGAGAAGCCAAACAAATTTCATAAGAGATGCGAAAAATATTAAAAGGTCATACAATACAGCCCACGCAGACCGAAACAAAAATCTGAATTTGGTCATTGCAGGAGAAAATAAATGAAATAAGTATGCGCCGAAGCTTTAACCTAAGTTGGGATATTGCAAAATCTCAAATTTTGGTTTTGCATTAAGCCAATATTACAGGGCCAATTTTATCCCTTGATTTCTTAACCTGCACAATGAACAAATGAACTTCAGATTTCATACTTGTGCAGTCTGGATGTTATTTGATGAGCATCAGCGGAAGTGAGCCAAACATCTTCATGTCTGAATGCTGATATATTGCTTAAAGATTTTTGTCCTCAAATACAGAAATTACAGGAGTCTGAAACTGGAGCTCTGTAATAATATTGCAACTACACTAATAGGATGTATGAAATACGTAGAAGCATAGACAAAACACGATGTTACTCAATGCCAACACTGAAAAGGATAATAATTGTTGTGTTGTGCCATTGAATGTAGCCTTGTATTATTTAAAATGTCTCAGAAAGAATCTTGCCCACTTTTCTGTTTTTGAATTTAATTTACTACACACTCTTTCTTAACCAAAATAAACTAGGAAGTGAAAATGTTTGAAGCCGAATGAAACAGAGTTCATGCAAAATATGAACTCAACCAACGACCCTGAACATTCACATAAATCCTTGGAACAAACACCAGTGAAGCAGGATTTCACATCTTCAATTTAAATTTTTCAATATTTTTATTAAGATAATAGTATGACAATTGTCACATCAATTAATTTGAGATTAAAAAATAAAAATAAAAACCCAGCTCAATTGATACTAAGTATTTCAAATGTTGCATTTCTGAAAAAGAAAGCCAAATTATACCAGCATAACACACCTAAATGAACTTGGAAGCAAAAGGCAAAATTCAAAAGAAATCTCCAGAATTTGATTTCTCTATGCATCTTTATAGATCTTTGTTGTTCCTTGTTATCTTTTTTCTAGGTTAGGGTTCGCATGAACCAACTAGCATCTTTAACTACCACTTCCAAAAAAATTGACCCACATCTTTTAGATGACGAATAATCACCCAAAAACAAGACAAACAAAAGCTAATACCTAGCAAGTTATCAAGAATCATCTAGGCAAGAGAGACACACTGTTCCATTTGTCATCAACTTCCCCCTTGTTTCCACCAATGAATCAAACGGTCTCCATGTACCCAATTACCCCCTTTCAAACATATCTCTCCAATCCATCAAATAAAAATAAAACCCCAGATACGCCATAACCCCCCCCTGTTAGCAAGGTAAATTAATTATCGGTCAAACAGCCGGCACGGACCAAGCACCGTCCAAGCACCATCCAAGCATCATGCCATTCACATGTTTATTAACATGCTCTCTCACCTGCCTGGCATTAATGTTTGCAACTACTCTGTGCTACAATATTTCAAGAATTCAATGTATATCAGTCTATAAATTAATAGATTGAGCCTGAATTCCTCAGAGCCCATATTTGGGTTTCTCTTCTGTGTATGTTTTTTCCAATATGGTATCAGAGCCAATTGTGGTTACATTGCAAGAGTCCAGATCACGTCACAAACCAAAGGAAAGACTAGTGTTTGATTATGAGCTAAAGCTCTCTAAATATGCCAGTAGAGTGTGTTGCAGTTTGCAACTAGATGTGCGTTGCTTTGCTTCTCTATTTGTCGCGTTCTGTAAGATTTGGAAAGAGTTTTTTTTAAGCAGATTTTCAAATAAAGATGAGAGGAGCAAGAAAAAGGCCCTCAAGCAGGTTGCGGGCGTTCATGTGGTGGATTCAGTGGCTGTGCACATGAAAAGCAAAAAAAGGATTGAAGGCCTCCTATTAAAAATAGAGAAGCCATGGAAAGAAGGAAGCCAAAGTCAAGGTGAAAGAGTATTTTGTTGATGCTAAAAGCGTACTGCTATGTGTTTGTGTTTGAAGTGTTTTGTGAAGATTTACGATTCACATTTTAATATTGTATATATGTGCTAAATGAGGGCATATAAGATTTGTGTGTCAATGAAGTGTGAGTCTTAGTACTATAGATACTAGTTATAAGAGTTAGCTGTAATTAGTGCAGAAAGTTAAGTTTGAACAGGGGTGAGATGGTATGATTAAACTTATTGTTATGGTGCAAAGTGTTTGAATTGGTGCTGAAAGAATGTTTGTTCAATTGTGAAGGCTATGTCGGTGTCAAAAGTGATTGTGTAATTGAAGATTGTTGGATCGATATCCCTCAAAATGGTTAAGTTTTTATCTCATTGATAGTATTTGGATGACTGTTCAAAAGAGGTCAGTCCTAAACAATGTGCAATCACGAAGTTGAAGAATGTATTGTACTTGAGTTATTGTAAGGGGTGCATTATCGGTTGTACTCGACACCCTGAGGTTTTTTGGTTTAACATGTTGATGAACCATGTACCTGAAAAGAATACCTATACAACGGCTGGGTACCCATGTATCTCGACAGATGGATTTCTTTTTATATGGACTCAATAATCACATTTTGATGTAGGTATAGAAGGAGAAAAGCCCAAAGTGATGATGTTTCCCCATTGTGATGGTTTGGAACCAGTGTGTGCTTGGTAATCTAAAACCACTTGTTGCGAGGTTTGTGGTCATCCTTAAACCACTTTCTTGAGTGAGGTTTGTGGTAAACCAAAACCACTTGTTTGGGTGAAAAACTTAAAATTATGTAACATTGTATTTGTTGGGGAAAATCCCAAATGGTTATGGGTGAACTAGTTAAAAACCTAGAGCGATAATGACAATGGGAACAAATTTCCCAAAGTGATAGTGATAAGGGGAACCAAAATTTTGTGCTGTAAATGGGTGCCTAAGAACACTTAATGTCGGGACCCATCCTATTTAGATTATGGGGGGATATTTGAAAACAATTAGATAATTAATTTATGGGGGGGTGTTAGAAGATGAATTAATTATCTACAGCCTTGTTGGCACAGATAATGTTGCAGCTAACTTTGACCTAGTCTTCTATGTATTTAATGTAAGTTTGGTTATAAATACAATGGATTGGGCCTGTGATTAGCAGAGCTCATTTTATAATTTTCTCCTCTATTTCTTGGTTTTGTAATTGTGATGCAAGTACAAAAGAAAAGTTTGAGTTGGTTTCCATGTAGTGTTGTTTTATGGTCATTGGAACCATGTTTGTGCCAAGTTTGTTGCTTGGTTTGTGGTAATCCAAAACCACTTGAGTGCAAAGTTTATGGTGATCTTGAAACCATTTGTGAGTGAGGTTTGTGGTGAGCCAAAACAACTTCAATGCGAAGTTTGTGGTGATTTTGAAACCACTTGTGTGATGTTTATGGAGTTCGTGGTGAGCTTGAAACCACTTCAAAATTGCATCGGTTAGGGGTAAACTATGAAAACCCAAAGTGATTAATGTGAGGGGAATTAATATGAAAGATTAAATTTGATTTAAGTGATTGTAAATGGGTACCTAACAAGGTTTAGGCCAGGACCCATCATTTCTAGATTATAGGGGGGATATCTAAGACAATTTGATAATTAATTTATGGGGGGATGTTAGCAAGGTAAATTAATTATCGGTCAAACAGTTGGCACAGACCAAGCAACCTCCAAGCACAATCCAAATATCATGCCATTCACATGTTTATTAACATGCTCTCTCACCTGCCTGACATTAATGTTTGCAACTACTCTATGCTACAATATTTCTAGCATTCAATGTATATCAGTCAATAAATTAATAGATTGAGCTTGAATTCCTCAGAACTCGTATTTGGGTTTCTCTTCTGTGTCTATTTTTTCCAATACCCCCTACCCCCACATCACAATCTTTTCCATTGTCCTAAAATAGTTTTAGACGCCTTCAGTGCGAACAAAATACCAAATTATATCAATTGAAAAGCATCTTTTGCAGTATCAGTGGCACCCAATAGCATTTGCCTCAAGATTCGGCAATACCCACCTGCTGAAGTGAGGCAAATACACACAAAAATATGATCTAGATGGGTATACAACCAGAGATTCAATGCAGGATTTGATAATGGTTTTAAGAGACATTACAACACTAAGAATAGAGATGCAAAATATTCACGGAGGCTAGAAAAGGCTCTCACCATTTAGGGTGTGGTAAAAGGAGGGAAAAATTTAGGCCCTTTCCTTGTTAGAAAAGAAACAACAACATAAATAAAATGGAAAGGGGCTTACCTCAAAAAATTCCTCAAAATAGGTAGAGTTTTGAGGAGGCAAAAGGACCCTCTCCACATGTATCATTTCAATTTATTTGCAATGCCACCCACCTTCTTATGTACGCAGCTCTTCTTTAAGGAAGCAACTATCTTTGACAAAATGACAAAATGTACTGTTAACTTTTTTTGGAAATTCAAAAATACAATGTAATTTTACAAAATTTTCAGGATGAATTCAATATTTTAATTTTTACAGTGATAGACTCACATATCTATGCCCTAGACAGATGCATGGACAGAAAAAGTAATAGCGGAAGAGACTAGCTGAATGTAAGAATGAATAAGTCAATACTTGGATATTAGTGTGTTCTCTTGCATTGGAGATTGTGAATCAACCTGCACAGCATTCATAACTTTAATTACATGGCTCCAAAAAAAACTTTGAATAAATATTTCAGATAAAAAATATGCAACAACTTAAGCCAACGTACCTAGTAAAAGAGCAAAATATTGCACTGTAATTGAATTCTAATTGGCTGATTTTAATGTATTTAATCAGTGTTTAATTGTAAGAGCCTCCCCTATAATTCCATGGCAGGAACTAATGAGTAACACTCAAAAACAATTTCTGATGGCAACTAATTTGTGTGCACATATCTCCATTTTTTTTTTACCAACTTGGAAAGCCCATAAGCCAATTGAAAACTTTAATTATGGGGAAATGAAATAAAATATAACATATCAAATATTTAGGTTGGATTACTTTCATCTGTATGTACCAAAGGGGGCATTGAAGTAAGAAACCAATGCAGAAATTGAGAAGGTGGGGAACAGAAATATAAATGGCGGGGAAGGGTCAAAAGATAAGAAAAAAGGAGATGATTGAAAACTAAAATGGAACTTGGAGTTGACAGTAGGATTTGTACTTTCATGTGTGCGAGAGATCAATAAAACTTTCAACTTGGCATGTTAAAAATATCCCTCATTTACTACGTCTGTGTGAAAAAGACAAGACATAAAAATGAGAAAAACATAGAAATGATCGGAGCTTTCTTTTTTCAGCTCTTATTAACATGCCCAAGTCAGATTTCTTCAATTGTCGTCTTGTACAGACTGTTGAATGTTGATTTTTAAAAAATCTTTGCAACCTCATAAAAGGTACGCCTTATTATTTTTTTTAATTTTTTTTTTTTATCAGTAAATGGCCGAAGCCTTGATTTTATTTATTAAAATTTATCTTTTTACATTTTCCTCTGTTCGTGCGGGCACTGGTAGGAAAGAATGGGGAAGAAAACCTCCAGTCTGGCCCGGGACTTTAGTCTAGGAATAATATATCAAGTTTAGAGTTCCTACAAGCGTAGGATTACAAAGCTCCACTTGATTGAGTTGAAGAGGGCATTCCCTCTTTAATACAGATTATTGGAGGCATACCTCCATGATAGTGAACATAAATATACATTAATCTTTTGAATACAATGCTCTTTTAAAATGAGCATTCCCATCTTGTGCCATACATTTATTTAGATTGAGATTACATATACCTTGCCCTTATCTTTAGAGCTAATGAGTCTTCCTTTAACTTTAAACGCGCTTTTGAAAAATCATGATATTTTCTCTCATCCTCGCTCTTCGAGTATTTGCCTTAGCTTTGATAATTCTTGGGCCTCCTTTTCTTTATTTCTTCCTTTTTGGTCTGTTATGATTTTCCTGTATACCTACAAAATAGATAGACACCATGCCACCTCTATTCTCCAAATTTACAGTTAATTAATCATTTTCATGATTCAATCCTCAAAAGGCTAGTTCAGGTTAGGTATTGATGAAATTATGGAATTGCAAATCTTAACCCATGAGTTAGTCTACTAAATAAAACATTACAATCTAAGTCCATTTCTATTGGCAGTCATGCTATAAGCTTTATTTCATTATTATGAACATAAGAAATTTATGAGCACTTTAGGAACCTTTTAATTTGTCATAACATTTTCTATTTTAAAGATTATCATTTTTGTGATCGATGAAACTTTAGTGTAGGTTGGCATGCCCCTAATATTTGATGATTGTTTTGACTAAATGAGACGTTAACTTCTTACATTCCCTATCTTGAAGTCTACTATTTAAGAGGGAAATATATATGTGTGTGTGTTTGTGCATGTTCATGTGTGTATTTTTTCATTTTTATACTCACAAATGTTTCTATACTTGTTTACCTTTAAATTCATTTACATATATTTACATCTATTCTTGATTTCCTATTTTGAAATCATTTTTTCACCTTCCGAGTTCTTCTTTCAAACTCTCATGAGTTTCTTCAATTTCTTGTCCGTCAGCTCCTAGATTAGCTAACTTATCTGCGTCTATGTTTCCCTCCCTGTAAATGTGATTTACTGTATAATCTCCTATAACTTCAAGAGATTCCATTATTTGTTCAATAGCACTATTTAGTTTCCAGTTTGGTGTTCTACCCTGTCTAATTGCATTTATAATAATAGCTGAGTCTCCTTCAATTGCAATTTTTTTAAGCCTCCATTTTTTGCACCATGCCAGACCTAATCTTATAGCTTCTATTTCAGCTTTGTTATTTGTCTTCATTCCTATAGGTTTTGCTATCTTTCCTAATATCTCTCCTTCCGCATTATGTAAACATATCCCTATTCCCGCCACTCCTGGATTTCCCCTAGTTGCCCCATCAAAGTTCAACTTAATCCATCCTTGCTCTGGTGGTTTCCATTTACAGTTTGCCCTTGATAAGGATTTATTGTCAATGCTAGATCCAATCCAGGGAGGAACTTTCAAGCCATACCACTTCTTTCTCTGGTTGTTGTCTTCTAGTGAGAATTCCATCATTGTTTGTCCCAGCATATTTCTATTTTTTGTAATTTCTACTATAATTGACTCTAATTTGTTCAAAAATCTCTCGATGTTCATCTTTTTATCTTGAAAAATCCTTCGGTTCCTTTCCTTCCATAATTCCCAGATTAACAGAGATGGGATAATGTATCTCATTTTACTGTATAAATCCTTCTTACATGATCTTTGCCATGAAATAAAAACTTCTGTGATATCATTTTGAAGAGCAATCTTCAGATCTAATTTCTCCAGAACCCAAAGCCAGCATTTATTGGCATACTCACAGTTTAACAATATATGATTTATCGTCTCACTTTCTTTCTCACATAGGGCACACCTAGACGGACCATGGTACCCTATTTTTTCAAACCATTCAGCAGTGAGAATCCTTTTTTGTAAAGCAGCCCATGAGAATAGACCTGCCTTAGGAAGATAGTTTCTATTCCAACATAGATCAATGGGAAGACTGGTGGGAGTGTAATCTATCCCTGATATAACTTTGAAACCTTCTTTCGAATTGTATACACCACTCTTTGAGGCAGCCCATATAATTATGTCCTCTCCTGAATGTGGATAGAAGTTTCATTCTTGAAGAGCCTTGTTAAGTTTATCCTAGAAATCAAGGGGAAGTCTGAATTCCTCTAGAGAATTCCAAGCCCAGCTACTCCCCTCACTATTATTAACCTGTGAAAAATAGTCTTTTACCCGCTCTCCCTTACTATGCTTGATTAGTTCAATTAGCTGATCATTCCCAAGAATTTCACGAAGGGCCAGTTTTCCACCCCATGAATCATCCCAGAATAGAGCCTTATCCCCGCTTTTCATGTCCCAAGAAAGGGACTCTAATACTATATCTTTACAATCTTTTATGAAGTTCCATATGCGTGAGCCCATTCGATAATTATTAGAATGACAAACACTTTCCTCCACTTCTCCTAGTAAGTATTTATATTTGAGTATTTTAACCCATTTTGCCTTTGGGTTTTTAATCATTCTCCATACTAATTTCGCCCCCAAGGCCTTGTTTTGAAGCGTTAGGTCTTTTATACCCAAACCTCCCTCTTCTTTTGGCTTACAAATCTTATTCCAAGCAATTAAAGCTAGTTTAGATTTCTCCTCCGACCCTTGCCAGAAAAACCTCCTTAACTTTCGAGCAATCTCCTTATTAATACCTGCTGGAATTCTCATGCTCATCATCTGATAAATAGGAACTGCAGAGAGGACTGATCTGATCATAACAACCCTTCCCGCATTTGATAACCATTTTCCTTTCCATTGATCTAGTTTCTTGGAGATATTTTGAATTGTACTTTCCCATAAGTGATTTGATTTGATCCCTTTATCCAGAGGTAAACCTAAATATTTACATGGGAAGAAACCTTTTTTGAAGTTTAGAATACATTTAATCTCATTCTTTCATCTCTCTTCAGTATTGATAAAAAAAATTTCTGATTTTTCCTCATTTATACATTGTCCAGAAGCGTTAGCATAAGTATTTAAAATTTCTTTGAAAGCTTGAGCTTCTTCTAAAAGTGCTTTTCCAAAAAGGAGATTATCATCGACATATTGCTGATGAGTAGTAGCCTCAACTCCCGAAGTAATCTTGATTCCTTTAATCTTATCCTCTTCCTGAAGTTTCTTAATATCTCTCCCCAATGCTTCTGCCATAATAATGTACAAAAAAGGAGATAACGGATCTCCCTGCCTCAAACCTTGAGAGCAGCTGAAAAAGCTTTCAGGAGACCCATTCACCATAACTGAGAAGTAAGGGGTGGAGATGCATTCAAAAATCATATTGATCCATTGTTTTGAGAATCCAAAAGCTTCCATACATTTACACAAAAATCTCCAATCCACTTTATCATATGCCTTACTGATGTCTAACTTAATCAACATACTCGGATCCTTATTATTTGTTACTAAATGTATAGCCTCATGCGCAATAATCACTCCATCCAGAATTGACCTACTAGGGACAAATCTCGTTTGTTCTTCAGATATAATCAATAGAAGAAGTTGTTTCATTCTGCCTGCCAAAGCTTTTGAGAAGATTTTATACAAAGTGTTGCACAGGGAGATAGGTCTGAACTCGTTAAAGTTCTCTGCATTGACCTTTTTGGGAATAAGAGCAATGAATGTGTTATTTAGCTCTTTAAGAATATGTCCTGAGTTCCTCATTCCCTCTAGAGAATCAGTAATTTCCTTGCCCATAAATGACCAACACTTTTGAAAGAAAAAAGTTGGGAATCCATCAAGACCAGGGGATTTATCCGGGTTCATTTCCTTTAGAACCTTGAGTATTTCATCTTCTGTGAATGCGGCAATTAGGAGGTTATTTTGACACGGAGTTATAATATGGGGGATGTTTCTTAACAGCTTGGCCTGGTCCAACAAATCCACACTCCCTAAGTTATTCATAGATTTTTCAAAGAAAGAGACTGCTAAATCTGTAATTTCTTTGGGATCCTCTATTGTATTACCATTGCTATCTTTGATTTTGGAAATCTTATTTATATTTCTTCTAGCTTTGACGCTATTGTGACAAAATTTGGTGTTTCGGTCCCCTTCTTCGAGCCATGTTTCTCTCGCTCTTTGCCCCCAAAAGGCGCTAATTTGTGAAAGAGAATCATAGTATTTACATAATAGTTCTTGTTCTATATTATCGTCTAAAGTCTATTTTCCTTCTTCAGTAATCTCCTTATTCACATTTTCCAGCTCTTTTTCTATAAGGTCTCTTTCCAAAAATATATCCCCAATAGTGTTTTTACTCCATTTTGACAAATTTTTTTTTATTAGTTTTAGTTTCCTTATGACTTTATATATCTTGGAGCCTTCAAACCTTGCCTCTGTCCACCATTTTTTATTAGATCCAAACATTCCTCATTAAGTAACCACATTTTTTCAAATCTAAATGGGATTCTTTTATTTCTGATTGGTTCCGAAATTACTAGTTCTATAGGAAAATGGTCGGAACCGGAAATGGGTAGGACCTCATTAGTAAAATTAAAATCAAAATTCCTCAACTCCCCTTTAAAAAAGAACCTATCCAATTTTTCTACTATTAACTCTGTGTCTTTATGTTTGTTAGTCCAGGTGTATTTCCCTTGGTCTGATTCAATTTTCGATGCCCCTATAATGTTTATCCATTCCTGGAATTCTAAAGTTGTTTTTGATAAGTGTTTTGTCCCACCTTGTTTATCTCCCAAGGATAGGATAGCATTAAAATCTCCTCCTAGTATAAATGTTTCGTTCGAAAAGTTCTCTATATAATCCTTAATCTCCTGCCATACAATTCTCTTTTCATGTAGGAATTTAGGAGCATATATGTTTATTATATTAAATTTTAAATCTGACTTTAAACTTTTGATTTGACCTCCCATCCAATTTTTCTATTTTTCATGAATATTGAAAACAATTTCTCTTGGATCCCAAATAAAAGCAATTCCACCTGAAGCACCTTCTACCTCATAACCTACTAATTCTCTTATTCCTATACTCTTTTTTATATTCTCATATCCTTCATTAGAAATTTTAGTTTCTTGTATCATAGCCATATTTGGTTTAATTTTTGCTAATTGCCTTATTACAAGGCGTTGTTTGTTAGGGGCATTTAAACCCCTAACATTCCAACTAATGATCTTCATGAGGACTCGGGAAGGACCTTCCCCTTCCCAGAGTATAGAATATCGGTAATTTTAACCTGACCTGGTGCCATTCCTTCCTTTGCTCTTAGTTTAGCAAGGGATTTTCTTCCTCTTGGTTTGACTATTTTCCCCGTATCAGCGTCTAACCTGCCCTTAATTGATTTTCCTAAACCTAAAGTTTCTGTATTGTTACTAACCAAGTTCTCTTTGTTTTCCTCACAGAGTTCTTCATTCGATTAAATTTTGTTTCATTTAATTATAATATAATAAGGTAGGCCTTATTATATTATAATTAAATGAAACAAAATTTAATCTGTACTACTTAACTTTAATTATTTGAAAAGTAAAATCTAACCTTAAACATATTTATTTATTCATTGGCTTGTTATAAGAAGTGTAGTCTTAATGGATCTGTATTCTCCAATCGCAGGTCATAACAGATCTTTATTCTCCCATCACAAATCAAAATAGATAAAAGTCCATTGGGAGAATTGCTATTCTAATTATAGGGGTTATAACAGATACAAGCATATCCCAACTTATCAGTCCACACGCAGCCTCTGAATTGATCATGATCAGAAGCTATGCAGGTATCGTGATAGTCATTCATTGAAATATTGCAATACCCTTTTGTTGATGTCAGTTTTGTACCACTACATAACATATAGCAATTGAATACTTGATATAGCATACCAAACATTCAACCCTTTTTTGAAAAGTAAATACTCATGCAAAACTTGAGAAAACTCCAAGGTTCCTTATACTTGTGGATACTAACTCAGTTATATTAATGTGATTTGCTGGTTAATTACGTAGGCAGGCTTACATTGTTCGTTCAAGGATGTCAAATTCTCACTGTGACGAAGATAATTTAACTTTGCAATGTATACTCAAATTTATATCACTTCCAACTTTTCTCTTCAAAACTCTAACTACTAAACTACTTGTTGCTTTACTGCTACTCTTATAGAATAGAAAAATTGACAAATGGACGGGGATGAAATCTAATGAAAGCTTGCTAGTGGCACTACCTCCATAGATGCAATGATTCAAGGGGAATGAGACTAGATTACCACACAAGACTCCTTAACAAGCCGCTAAGATGCTAGTGGCCTAGTATATAGATCCCTATCAAACATTTACCAATATCACCATACAACTAGCCATCTATTTCTATTCTTACTTTAACACTTTCTTGAAATGAAATCTACTTTAATAACTCAATGAAATCTAACTTTAACAATTGGAAGTAGAAACCATGCAATAAAACCAAGCGTTCTTAATCACCATGCAAGACACAACAATGACAAGAGAAGCAATTTTGGTATTATATTAGCAATAATTTTCTTCAACATAACTCTTTTTACAAATGAGAACAAATGGCCTTATATAGAGGCTCAAAATTAAGAGTGGCCAAGATTAAGGGTCAAAATCAAGGGCCAAGATTAAACCTTACAGACCCTAATTAGGGTTACCATCTTTCAACCAGTTACATTAGGGCACCAACTATCTGGGCCAATGAGAAAATTACAATAATCTGTCAACCAATGAGAACATAGGACACTTGGCATGATTTGATTGCATGCACATGAAATTGCCACCTCATCAACCTTATCTTATAAATTTATTTAATTCTTGAGATGAGGTGAAGCCTTGGATGCTTGAGCTCGTCCTTAGAAACTTTTTCATCACCGCTTGAACTTGCTTGTACCTGATGTCCTGACCTTGAAAGGGTGAGGTCTCTATGCACTTGGGGTAATCTTGCCTTGGCCCTGGTGACTTGCCTGGATGTGAACCTTCTTGCAATTTGAGAGCCTTGCTCTTGGCCACCCCCTTGAAATCGAACTTGACCTCTTTCAACCTTTCATCTCACTTTTCTCTTTCATTATCCTTGCCTTCCTTGACCTTCATGGTATTCTCTAACCTTCCTACTTGAATTTGGTTTGTTGCACCCCCCTCTGCTTCAATACTCTTGGATTTTGGGGGCACTTGCCTCAGCCATACCTCTTGCAAGGCCCACAATGCACCCATTACTTGATTTGAAATAATCCTTAAGTTCATCAATTACCGCCTAGCTAGTTAGTGATTTGGTTCCTTCACCGCCTAATTAAGCTATGTGGAGTTCATCTTACATCTGAAATTATGTGAATTGTTCATTAAGTCCATTTCTAATAAATAGTTACAACTTAGTTTGTGTGTTGATCAATCTTATCATCCAAGTTATGATTTCTTTCTTTGTATTAATTTGTAGTCCATTCTTATCTTTCCTTTTAATGTGATTGAATCTAATTACTAGTTGTCTTTATTTGATTTGCAATGAAAGAAAACAACTAGCCAAGGAAAGAAAACACATAACTCCACTCCACAGAGCTCACCACTGAGGGAAGACTCCTAAACATGGAGGGCCAACCACATAAAAAAGTCCAAGTCCAAGTTCCTGTTACATTGGTGTAATGTTCCCACACTTACCTCTTGACCTTCATAACTTGCCTACTTAGCCTTTTACAACTTATCAGTGAAATGCATGACCCTCTTGGGTGCTAGAACCCTCTCAAATCTAACCAAGCTAGCTTGCACGAATAGCCAAGCCCTGCCTAGCCTCAAATATCTTCAAATCTCTTCCAACCTACAATGAAACATGCTTCCTCGCTTGCACCTGCAATGAAAATATGGAATGGAGGGTGGGGGTGAAGCGGATGTAAGTGAAAGATGGAGATGGAGGATGGAGCTATGAAAATGTGGTGGCAACTAGTCTTCTTATCCTTCTTGGCCAAGGGGGAGGAGCTCTCCATCAACTTGTCTCTCAACTGTATCATGTTCACTGTGCCAATGTTGATGTCCCTCACTTGCTTCAATTTTGAGAAGGTGTTCTTGGGCCTCATGTCTTCCTTGTCTTACTTGGTATGCATTGCCCTTTGGCTCTTGCTTGCACTAGCATCTGCCATCCTAACCCTTATTTCTGCCTCTTCTTTCTACAATGAGATGGGACTACACTTATCTCTGCCCCTCCAATCCTAGGGATGGAACTACCACTTATTTATGCCTCTTCAATTTCTATCACACTACACTTATCTCTACCTTTTCACCTAGGGATGGGACTACCACTTATTTCTGCCTCTTTGAAAACTTATGAGATGGACTACACTTATATCTCCCAACTTCATTCCTAGGGGTGGGACTACCACTTATATCTCCTTTCTTCAAATCTTAGATGAAAACTACACTTATATCTCCCAACTTCAAGCTCTAGATGAAATGATGAAGTGATGGATGGATGATGCAAGCAAGAAAATAGGGAAAATGTACCAAGCAAGAACAAGAAGAAAATTTTTCTTTTAGACCAGCCTTCACCCTCAAGCATGAAGATCCTCCTCTACACCAACAAATTCTTCTCCAAAGAAGAAGAAGACAACACCAAAAATGCACTCCTTGCAAAAGAAGAAAATCACCCCTTTCTAAATGCACTCCTCCTTGCAAAATTTTGCTCTTTTGCTGCTCCAAGAGCTCCTCCTTGGCTGCCAAGAGACAAGTGAGAAATGAATGAGAAAATGAGAAGACAAGCCCTCCCTTTATACTAATTTTTTTCCTCTTCAAATAGGGTCGACCTACATTGGAGGGAAAATAAAACTAATTAAATTGTCAAACATATAACCCAAATTAAATGCATTAAATCACATAGCCTTGGGTATTTAATTTAAATTTAAAATTGGGCTAGCCTATTGCAAAAACATAAAATCTATGCAATAGCATGTTAATTTTCTTTTTAAAATGAAATTGGGCCACTCCAAAAAATGATCCATATGGGGCCTCTAAACATTGAAATTAACCAAGCCATGGCCCCAAAAAAATTAATTCACTTACCCAAAAAAAAAATTTGATTTAAGAAAATGGTAGATTTAAATTAAGAGAGCCACTTGCATTGAATTGTGCAAAATTATGGGTTTAAATTAGCCAAATCTGAAATTATCATAGGCCCTAAAATTGAAATTTTGAAAAAAGGTCATATAGGCCTCTAATATAGCTTTAAACCTTCCCCATTGTGGACCCAATAACTTACCTTGAATTTCACACCTCTTAGGCTTTAAAATACATTGAATTTAACACACAAAAGGGCCCAAATTAAATTTCTAAATTACAAACACTCAACCCAAAAATATGATTTTATTTATTTTAAAATTGCCAAATTAATGCATAAAAATCGCAAGTGGGGCTGGAATTGATGGCTGCCTTGGGTGATGAAAAATTTATGTTTGTTGTGCCCAATACCAAGCAAAATTAAAAAATGAGCAAAAACAAAAAATGGGAAGGGGCTGCCAGGCTTTTTTCATTTTATAAATTAAAAATTTTTCCCAAGAAAAATTGATTTTAGCCCATTTAAATCATAACACCATCCCAAAATGAAAATCTACTAGCCAATTAAAATTCAAATAAATTTCAATTCCATTTCCAACTTTCATTTACTCTTTTCCCCATTTAAAATTTCAAAAATCCCACTTGACAACTTAAATTTTTATTATTTTGCAATCCAAAAATTATTTAGCAATTTAATTTTTATTTGGCAATTAATTTTTTTTTTTTCGCAATTTATCTCCATTTGGCAACTAGTTTCAAATTTGGCCATTTAATTTTTTCATTTAATCTCTATTTTCACCACCCAAAAATTTACAAGGTTTCCCCAAAAATATCCAAATTCACAATTAAATTTTGGAAAATGTTTAAGTTATGCAATTATATCAATTTTCCAAAATTCATCCAATTCTAAAAAAATATTACAAATTTATCATCTCAAAACCCCAGGGTTACTCCAAAACTCGCTAAGGCATTCGAATACCCAGATCAAGGAAAATTGCCAAGGCTTGCTCAAAACAAATTGGGAGTCCCCAAATTCTTTGGGGTGATGGTGTGAAAACCTCACAACACCTTTATATGCACCACTCCAAAATCTGCAATGCCCGTTATATTCATATATCATGGACTCTTAATTGTAATTATCAACAAATTCCAAATTAGTAATTTATACATTTGAGAATTTATTTAGGAAATAAATATTAATTAAAGAGAAGAAGAAGAATGCAGTTTACCAAATGCAAAAGCAGAAGAGGCCAGGACCAATAATAAGAGAAGGTATACGTATCCGTTCACCATTGTTGTGTGTATGAAGTCCAACAATAACTCTCTTTTTCTCTCCATGTTGTGACTATTCACTTCTCTTTCAAAAGTTCTTAAGAGTTGAGTAGATAATGATTATTTCAGATTGTAATTGGAAAAGCTATTGTATATATATAATCTAGATAAACATATATATTAATAAGAGATTTTCCCCTACTGAAAGTGGATGTAGTCAAATTGGTGAACATCTACAAATCTTAGTGTTGAGTCTTCTATTTTGTTTTCTATTTTTCTGATTATGTATTTTCCCACTCTTTAATTTGTTCTTTGAATAACTTCACAATTGGTATCAGAGAAAGGTGGTATTGCTGATTGGAAATTCGGTGATTGAAAATATCATGAGGAAACGAAGGTAGAGAAATTCTCATGACAAAATTTTGTTTTGTGGAAAGTACACATAGATTCTTTGCTGATAAAGGAAGGCCTCACACTCACGCTTGAGGGGAAATCGAAGAAGTAAGCTTCGATGAAGGATGAAGATTGGAAAATCCTTGACAAGAAGGCAAGAACAACAATATTTTTTTCACTGTCCAATAAAACAAAAATGGAAGTGGTATGGGAAAAACTTACAACCATGTATGTAATGACATCGACTACAAATGAAGTATTCATCATGAAGAAGTTATACAAACTCAAGATGAAGGAAGGTGGTATCATGGAAAACCACATCAACAAGTTTAATACTCTAATTAGCCAGGCAAATTTAGTGGGTATGACACAAGATGGTGAGAACAAAGCTATTCTCTTATTATTCTCTTTACCAAGTAGTTGGGATGGAGTTGTGAGAAATGAAACCTTAACACCTTGGTATCCGCCAAGAACAAGCTAGTTTTTGATGATGTAGCAACTACTCTTCTCAGTAAAGACATGATAAGAAAGAACCAAGAATCCTCATTTGCTAAAGCCTTAATAGTTGTAAGCACCATCAATAGAGGAAGGAGCCATAATAGAGGCATAAATAATCATCATAGAAGATCTAAATCAGCTAGAGGATCAAAGTCTAGAGACATAAATGGTGACTATTGGTTTTGTGAAAAATCTAGTCATGTTTAAAATGATTGTAGAAATTACAAAAAGGCACAAGAAAGGGTGCGGTAGAGAAAAGAAAACTCAATCCACGATAAGGATGATGGTGTCTTAATATTATCAACAAGCTCTTGGCTACTTTATATTCTTGCATCTTGGATTTCAGTACTTCTTTTCATGCCTCTTCACATACAAAATACTTCACAAATTAGCAAGAAGGTCAGTATGGAGAAATATATTTAGCGGATAATAAAGCTTGTCAAATTATTGGTAAAGGTGACATTTTGTTTTCATTAAAAAGATGTGGTAAATGGTTGTTAAAGGATGTATGTCATGTTCCTAAATTGAAAAGAAATCTGATTTCAGTAAGTCATCTCTACACACAAGGTTTCAATACATTTTTCTTTGTGGATGCATAAAAAGTCACGAAAGGTTCTATAGTTGTATCAAAAGACAGTAAAATTGGTAGTTTATATATTTTAGAAAATATTGGTAAAGTGAGAGCTTCTATGAAAGTTGTGGACAGTAAATCAGAACTTTTGAATCCAAGGCTCGGTCACATGAGCAAGAAGGGCCTTGCTATTATGCCAAAAAGGGAACAAATACCGAGTCTTAAGTCAGTTGATTTAGAAGTTTGTCAACAATGTCTTTATGGAAAATAGAAGCAGGTCAACTTCTTGAAGACCGAACATGAAAGAAGAGCACATCATTAGTATTGGTTTATTCCAATGTCTTTGAACCCACTAACATAACTTCCACTAGAGCAGAAAACTATTTTGTTAGATTGAGCGATGATTGTACAAGAAAAGTATGGATTGATATGCTTCTGAAGTATGAACAGTAAATTTAAAGTTTTTAAAGTCCGAGTTGAAAATTAGATTGTGCATAAGATCAAATGATTACAAACCAATAATGGTGTTGAATTCTTTTCTTTGTGATTTTATACTCTTTGTGATGATAATATTATTCATAGAATTAAAATCATTCCTTTTACACCTCAAGAAAATGGAGTTCCAAAGAGGTTAAATAAAATGATTTTGGAGAAGGCACAATGTATTCTTTCTAATGCATGAATAGGAAAAGAGTTTTGGGTGGAAGCCTATAATACAATGGTGTATTTGACCAATTGGAGCCCTTCATATTAGTTGGATTTTAGTGTTACAGAAGAGGAATTGCTAGGAAAGAGGATTTATTACTCACGCGTCTAAGTAGTTGGATGTGAAGCCTATGCACATATTCCTAAGGAAAAATGAACCAAGTTGGATCCCAAGTCTCAAAAATGTATCTTTGTAGGATATGGTGATGATCAGTTTGGCTTTCAATTATGAGATCCTGTTAATTAGAAAATCATTCAGATAAGAGATGTAGTTTTCAATGAAAAGATATTTCCTAGTTTGAAGATATAAGAGAGGCAGAAAAAGGAATATATCCCTTTGAAAGATATTAAATTAACAATGGTGTTTCTTAGAAATCAATCTCTTCTTCTCCACCTGTCCAAGGTAAAGGAATGTATCAAAATATTTATGTACCTTTTGTGACTCATTTTACATCTTCCCCTATTTTTCTAGTCTTTGTCTCAGACAAGTAGTATCTGGAAAGTTGGTGCTAAGAATATTTTTGATTCCTCACATAAAAATACTTCCCCATTGTCCATCTCAAGTGGGGATTATAATACTCATCCCCTTGGGGATTATGTTTTTCAACAATGTTTCACCCAACATATATGAGGAAGTGATATAGAGGGTGTCGATACTTCAGGACAGACACCCTCTCTACAAACTTTGCCACTTCATAATGAACAACCATCATACTCTAGAGCCACAATGGACTATGGGCACTCTCCTCTAGCCCTCCCATGTGTCATCACTATGGTACATAATCCACAGTCTACACGCTATTCCCTATATCCAAAAACCAAGACATCTGCAAGCAATTTTAACCAAGACTAGGGAATAATAAATGGTAAGGAGTGATCACCAAATGCTCACACACATGCTACGTTGCAATCATAGAATACTAACCAAAAGCATCATGCATCACACTTCTGCTTTAGTATGTTCAAATGGATAAAGACTTGTGTGGACCATAAAATGGTGGCAATGAATTACCACGGGATACAAGAAAAAATAAAAATATTAGCAATTTTCAGTAAATCATACAGGTGAAATGCCAAGTAATTTTCCCTTAGAATCCTCTATGCAAGCAAGTGATGTGTCATAGTCAGCCTCTCAACAATAAGATATTCCTTTCTATAGTCACCATTCAACTGGATTCGAAGGGGGAAAAGTGCAGGGACAGAGGCTTATTGAAGAAAATACTATCGGCAATAGTGAAAAAATGTTTCAAGTCAAAATCCAGGAGTGAGGAGGTATTCCCGACAAAGAAGAATTCCTTCTAAATTTTTAGATTATGAATTTATTTTCTCTAAGGAGGCAAAGCTAATGTTTTTGTTCTTTGATCAAACAAGTCCCAAAAACTTTAAAAGTTCCTCCAAAGCCATTGACTGTAACAAATGAAAGGAAACTATGCAGGAAGTAATTGAATCTTTGATGGAAAATAATACAATAATGTACCTCAATCAAATGAGAGTACAAGAAAAGGAAGGAGGTTGTACAGATTCAATTGGGAAGGGGCACCATTTGTGCTATATGAAGTTACAAATAAGAGATCCATATACAATCAATGTGGTTGAATCTCTTGCAAATACAATCAATGTGGTTGACGTACAACTAACATAATCAATTTCCAAATCTTCTTTCACCCTATCCCAATCAACATCACAATCTTCGACTCCACATCCTTATCATTCATCATGGTAGACACATTCCATGTCACATCATTTCACTACAAGAAAGGAGAAAGCATGGAAGAGGGAAAACCCCAACACAATGGGGGAACATCATCATCTATTTCCATCGCTACTTTCAAAACCCTTCACAAGGGCCCTCTAGAGAAGTGTTTACCCACCTCAATTAAAGGTGCAAGTGAAAGCCAATTTTCTCTCAATGGTCGTGCCATTTTTTTAACATCCATGATTCAGTTTCATAGTTAGTTTCATAGTTGTTAGGGTGCGTTTGAGAGCTGTTAGGGAATGTGGTTTTGTTGTTTTTCGATAAAGATGGGGTATGGTTTCTATAAAACATTCATTTGAAGCCTCTTCTTTTCTGTGGTTAAGAGCATACCCCATCTTTATTGAAAAATAACAAAATCATATTCATTGAATATCTATTTCAGAGAGCTATACCTGTCGATTAAGAGATTGAGCTAATTGAAAGCTCTTTTAACTATTCATTAATAGAGAAGTCTTGTAAGGATTTGAGTCAATATTATTAAAGACCAATATGTTTAACCTAATTGCTTTTTTGTGACTCTATTAGGGAAAGAATCAAAGTGACTTTGTTTACTAATCTTGAATCATGGCTTGGTTCCAACAAAGAGCATCTTGTGTTTCTCTTTGGTTAAGAGCATACCACATCTTTATTAAAAAAAATAAAAATATATTCATTAAATATCTATTACAAGGAGTTGTACCTGTCAATTCAAAGATTGAGCTAATTGAAATCTCTTTCAACTGTTCCTTAATAGAGAAGTCTTGTGAGAGTTTGAGTCAATATTATTAAAGACCAATTTGTTAACTATGAATATAAAACAATTCTCACACAACCATATCTAGAAGATACAAACTACATTAGATTATAGATTGTGGAAATTTTATAGCATTAATTGATGAACTTCATGTAAGGGTTCAATTTATGAGAAATCTAAATGGATGGATATGTTAAGGATTAATCACATGTAATTATAAAGAGATGTTGTAGCTATGTAATCATATATCTTAGATTTAGTTTTAAATATAGTATCTTAGTTTCATGCTCATTTATTGTTGTAAGTTATGATGTAATACTCTATGTGGATGAATATGAATATCCTTGTATGGTTCTAGAAGTGATTTTTAAGTATAAATGATATGATTGTAAGCTATCATTTAGTAAGAATCCTTGTGCTTATAATGACATTAAATATGGCATTTATTTTAAAATCATATTTAATAATCTTATGGATATGTATATGGTCATTTATGCTTTGAAACCTTGATTTGGGGCCTAGGAAGCTATATCAATGGCTCTATTGACACTTGGCACCTCTTCACTAAATTGAGGCTACTTGGACTCTACAAATTTTTAAACTCTATATTGGCGTCTATTCTTCCAATATGTGCTTAATCTCTTCAACATCTCTACATTGGCGTTTAATATTTTCAACACCTTCTCTTTCAATTGGTTATTTTGCCTCTCTAGAGTGAGACTTCTTAGTATTGCCAGGGAATTTACTAGCAATCAACTCCTGGATGTTGGGGATTAGCATTTGTGCCAATCAACACATATGTCTGCTTTGGTGCCTCAACTAGATTTATTTTGTGACCCTTTTCCTGTATTCCTAATTTTTTTTGGGTTGCATCTCTAGTATTTCCTTGTTGACTCTTACCCTAAGTAAGAGGTTAAGTTAGTGTATTTATTTTATTACACTTAGGATTTTAAGCTTAATTAGTCATCGATGATCATTTAACACTTGTCTACACAAATCATCATTTTTTAGGAGTCTACTGGAGATGTGTTTATTTTATTTAGACACATCATCCTAGTTGAACTTGTGTGATTTTTCCACCACTTTAGTTCTTTCTTCCTTTCATGGTTGGACTTGGTTGCACATTCACCTATATGTAAGTTCACATCATTTTCATTATTGATTGGTTGACTTAGTTGTAATTGTGTTATTGTGCTTCTTTTTATCTCTCATAAATCCTAAAATCTATAATGTATTAGAGAAAAATTCATTCTCTATAGGTCATCAGCCAACTACATACCCTTATAGCCCACAATTAGATCTAGTATCTCTTTAATCATCATCGACTACCTATTGTGCACGTTGGGTATAGGAGTCAAGGCATCAAATGGCCCTTGTAACCTGCATGTTGGCCCGTTTGTCCACCCCCAATGATTATCAATTTCAGGTTGTGTAGGTTGGAGTTTGAAAAAGGTTTGCAAGGTTGATGGCTGTCAAACTTAGTCTAGGCTTTAATGGCACTATTCATGACAAAAGTGTCTTTTACACTTCTGATGACATAAGAAACTAAGGGGGGGATGTCATAGAACGGGGGCACCTTTTTTTGAATTGCAGCCCCCAGTCATATTGGTTTTCAGCCCCTGGCTCTTTCCAACCCTAGTGGGCTTAACTTTGGTCCCTATTTTTTATTTTGGGAAATTAATTTTTGGTGAAGTTCAAAAGTTTTACTTTTTTTTTTGGAGGATGTATAATTTTGTAAACAATAAAAAATTTATTTCACTAGTACATTTGACCTAGTTTTTCTACCAAAATTTTCGACAATGAAATAAAAAAGTTTTGGTTGGTCAGATTATAGAAGGAAAACTTTCATTTTTTTTAATCCATGCCTGTGTTAGTCAAAAGTTCGACCACTACCGTGTACGTCAAAATTTTGACGACCACGAGCGTAACTTAAAAAAAAAAGATTTCATTTCTCATTTCATTATTACCATGGCAATTTTTTTCAAGGGTTGTAGTGCACAAAATCTCATTGGCCAGGGCGGATTCGGGGGTTGCAGTTTTTATCTAGAATTGGGCCTTTGATCTTCAAGCTTAGTTTTGGAAACTTGGATTTTCCTCTCCTTATCAAATGGAAGCTCATTGAGGTAGGGATTGTGTCGTTATCTCCTCTACATTTTGATAGAATACATTGCATTTGATCACTTGATTGAATACCATCATGTATTTTGAGGGCACATCTTACTGTGATCATTACTCCATGCTCTGTTGTGTTAATGGCATTGAGTTCATTTCTTTGGATGATTTGATTATGGCATTTACTAGATTCTCACTATTTTATTATGAGCTTGGGCATCATGTAATGTTTATTTTCTATTACTACAGCCCGTGAGCCTGATCCGCATCTTTGAATTTATCATAATTGTGTTAGTGAGCTAGGGCATCATGTTAATGTGTGTTGATTGGATTGTCTGGTTATATTGTTGGGTAAGTGCACAAAGATGGCGAACCAAAAAGGGGGTATAAGATGCCACTTTTTTCCTAAAATCAGCAAACTCTAAACTTCAACAAGAAATTGAAGATAGTTAGACTCAAAATTTTAAGATGCGAAAAAAATAAGAGTTCTAATAGTCTGAATCTAGTTCCTAAAATATTAACTTATTTTGAAAATGGTGCAGATTAAGACCCTCAAAAAGGGAGAGCACAAAAAGTGGTCCTATTTTTTGTCCAAAAACATAACGTAGCGTCTAGTGTGCTCCCCCTAAAATGTTCACTTTTTTTTAAAAAAATTTTAATCGCTCCAGTAAAAAGTTGGCTAACACCACGTAGTTTATCCCAAATTTTTTTGGTAATTTTTTGATGAATGTATAATTTTTGATGAATTTACGAAGTGCACACATCCTGAAAATATGAAATTTCTATGTGCTCCCCCTAGAAATCATTTAAAACGAATCAAAATTTTTTTTTTTTTTTAAAAGTGTGTAGAATGGAGTCTAATTTCTAAAAATGTAATTTATTGCAAAATTTGATGAACGAGCTAAAATCTATGCCCGAAATACTGCATGTTGGTTTTTTACAAAAAAATGGACATACACACAAAAGAAATTAGAGTTGAAAAACTTAACATAATCAGAATTCAAAATAAATTACATGCTTAGATAGCTAACAGAGAGATATGCAATATCACGTCGTCTTATTTTACATTCTTGAGCCAAGAGTAAACTTGACAAGGAGCACACAAAAAAAGATGTCATTTTTTGTATATATGTTGGAAAACACGTCTTAAGCCTATTTCAATTGTCCAAGCCTTTGGGTTGGATTTCCAAGGCAAATCCAAGCCTTAGGATTGGTAAATTCAAATCCTTTATAAAACGCGCATTAGGATTGGTTCTCTCTCTCTCTCTCCGCCCTAATGAAAAGGGGAAGATAATCACCCTAAAAAAAATCAAATCATTTCACTTAGGGTTAATATTTGTTTTTTTCAAAATAACCATATTAATGTTTTAGAAAATTTCTAATGTAAGATAATATTATCACCATATAAAAAACACATAATTTTGAAAAACTAAAACTCACTTTCTAAAAAGAAACTCCAAAATATACATATTAATAAATCAACTAATTCATAAATGAAAAGCTAAAATTAAAGTAGGGTAAAATTATTAATACCCACCTTACCCTAATAGATTGTTCTCTTTTTATTAAAATAAAAGGGTAAGATGAAGAGTTACTTTTAAGTAGTTGAAACTAAAAAAGAAATGGCAATTAACACTATTCAAACCCTATGGACAATAATAACTTTACCAAAATAAATATATTTACACTTTTCACTTTAGGGTTCTTAGGGTACTTTGAAACCCTAAAATAACAATAACACTTAAAAATAAATCCAAGTCTCATAAAAAATATATAACAATGTACAAAAGAAAATCAATTACCTTTATGATCCTAATAATCCATTTCTAAATAATTAAAAAGGAAATCAATAATCTAATATTAATATCTTTATTTATACATATTTTCTCAAGGAAGAGTAATTGGTAGGGGGTAGAGTCGTGTAGTTAGGTAGGAAAAAGGATGGGTCGAGAGGTCGAGTTGAAAAATAATTAACAACCTAATACATGAAAAATGATAAACATATATGCCCTTTTATCATTTTGATTTTTTATCATAGAGAATATAATCTAATATATTTTGGCCTAATTTTTCAGGTGCAGTGGCTCCAATTGGGGACGTGTGTCCATACCTGGACACAATGAGAATCCAACATTCTCTAGAGAAGCACACCACTCGAAACATAATAAATAACACTGATTAGAGGACAAAATTAAATTAAAAAAAAATTGTTTCAGGTATTAACGACCTTGTAAATATATTTCCTAATAATATATTTTCCATTAAAATGTAAATAATAAAAGTATATGAAAAGCGCAATAATATTTCAAATACCAAAATAATGAAAGAACATACTTACCTCAAATGTATTTACCTTTTGTTATGTAGATAATTTTAGAGTTAAGATTGCTGCTCTTGAATTTGAACGATAAGCTTAATTGGGCAAAAGATATGTTGAATTGAATCCAACTCTGTCAATTTCTTTCTTTTCTGCCCCATTCATCTTGGGGGATGTTCTCAAGATAATCTTTTAAACTGTTATGCTCATATATTTTGCATTTCCCAAAACCTCTAGATGATCCCTAATATTGATAATGAAAGAATCTGGCATAGGATGGACCGCTTACCATTCACCATTTCTGAGCACTTGTAAGCCTCTCACAGAGTCCTGCAAAAGTACTGTAATGCAACCGTAGTCTATATGTGGTGGCGTGCCAAATGTGAGTTCTAATTTTGGGCATGCCGGGTAACAGTTAGCAACCATAACCTGGTCGCCACCTTTGCAGATTTTTTCTATAATTGCACTCATTAGTTTCTCTGCCATTGATCTCATCTCCTCACATCGATCCCTTAACATGGTAATGTTAATGTGTGTTTGATCATAGTCAGCTAGCACAGTTTCCAAACTCCTAATTGCATTTAACTTCAATACATATTATTGTCTTAAGTTGCTACATCCTTGTGTCTCCTCTTTCTATACTCAGTTTTCTGCTTCCATATAACCCTATTTATTCCCGTATCAAAGGAACTGCTACTCCTGTTTGCAATTTTCGAACGGCTGATTGGAAGTCGTGAACGCTCAGTGAATATTTAGACTGCTGATTGTGTTTATATTAAATGCTGACTGCATGCTGAATGGATTATTAAATCCATGATTAGCTCTCTTGAATGGTATCTTTAGACATATATATAACGAGTTGCTTTAATAAGGCTACTTCTCCCTTAATATGATCAAATTTGAAAGTAGAAATAGAGATGTCTGATTTTATTTGTATTTCCCTTATATCTCAATTCTACTATTTTCCCCATCTTCAGTGCTCACAGCTCTCCTGTGAGCAAGGTCACACTTGTTCCCTATAAGCATTATAGTCATGTTTGCATTTCCAAGTTGCCGTGCATCCTCAAGCCAGCTTGCAAGATGAATAAAAGTCTCTTTCCTGGTGATATCACAAACTAGTAATGCTCCAGCAGCTCCTCTATAATAAGATCTTGTTATAGGCGGAAAAGACTCTTGTTCTCCATCGCTTTCATATTAAAATCTGGCATTGCCACAATAAATCTAAATCATATTCCAATCCAATGACGTCTTCATCCCACTTCATTGCTGCCTTAAGAGAGTACATGGTGTGAGCTGTTTTGGACACATCCTCTGCAGGAGTCCAAATCCGAAGTAAAACCTTGCGCTCCAAAATCAATTCTTCCCGAAACTACTAAACAAATGGCCATTACCGCTTTCGATTCTCACACATCTGTCACATGTAATTCCAAGTACACCATTAACGTATGAAATAATATGGTTCCAAGTCCAGATGCAGAGATAGTGACAGGTCCTGTAGAAGCAGTAGCATCAACATTAGTAAATATAGCGCATTTGCGATCACTTCCATCAGCAGATCCTTCAAATACTTCTTTTCCCTATGCCATAGCCTTTCAATTGTAATTTTAAAACATGACTCTAACATTACTGTGCTGAATATTTACTCTTCTAATTTCTGGCGCAATTCCGGGGCTCATACACACTTCAAAATGATTAAAAATATTGTAAAAATATCTCCTATGTTGAGGTATATGGCTGGGGCAATCTAAATATCTGCACGTGATTACAATTCTGCTGGCTGTGTTTACAAATGCTTGGGCGTTTTTGAGGCTGCTGGCATTTCAAACTCATACGAAAATGTGAAAAAATCATTCACCACTCATAGAGAAAGGTCTGGGAACCTTTTTGGATGTATAGATAGCTTTGAAGCCCAAAAACAACTTCAAATTTCTGCCCAATACAAAAAACGTGATTCATCTTCTTCACCAGTAAACAAATCTTTTTTTTATATTATGATTAGTGCATCGTAAACCATAGAAAAATTATAAGAGATCTATTATTTCAAATGAAAAGGATCTCGTGTTTATGCTCAATGTAATTTAGAATAATATAATTGTATATAACATATAATCATAATATAACAATGCAAAACTGAATTTAAATATTTTACCATACTTATATTATATCATTTTCAGCATACTTCACATAAAGAAATAAGAGTGAATCACATTCATCATTTTCTTCTTCACATGAGTGAAGATTGCCATCATAGTTCATAAATGTAAGGCATATACAACATAAAAAATAAAAAATATATAATAATACTATAAAATAAAAGAAATAATAATAGAATACAAAGAGGAAGAAACAACTCCCTGAAACTTCCCTGATTTTATGCTCTTTGTTCTTGCTTCCAAATCACATATATTCTCCTTGTATACTCAGGGTTATTCCATTGGTGATAATATTAAAATCATATAATCATGTGGCTTATGCAAATCTATCTTATATAAGACTTTTCAAAAAAATATTCTTCATAATGCACATTAAAACAAACTCCGATAGATATTTTCTCTTTTAATAAAGTATAAACAATAAAACTTATAGAGAAAAAATAATGAAATTTTTAAAAGAAATACTTATCTCAACAGGCAGCGTACCTTGGAGAAAATCACTCAATAATACCTAGACCCACCACATTTCGTCCAATAGCCCTATCAGGAATTGGAAAAATGTGAAAATTGTTTCCCCAAATCCATCATGTTACTCTGATAGTCTTATGGGGCATCAGAACAATATATTTTTTACTTAAATGTTGATAAGCCCATCTTATGCCGATAATTGGTATAAGCTTCTCCAATAGAAAAATTTATATTTAAAACTTCAATCTTCATTTTGACTGATGATTTTAGGGTTTTTTTTTAAAAGAAAAATAATGCCATGCAAGGAAGCTCTGCAAACTCAATTACAACCGATGATGCTTGATTGGGCACATGTTACAATATCCGCACTGCTATTCATTCATTTTCACCAATTACTTCTAAGTTTATGATCAATGTGATTCTTTCTGGTAATGGAGGATGATCAGAAATGTCTCTCTGTCTCAAAATTTCATCTGAAAGCACTCCGTGTATACCTCAATAGTTTTATCCAAATTCCCAATTTGATAAACATCATGGAAACAATAGTGGCTATAGCTTAATGCCCATTTCAATGCATTCCACTATGATTGCGTTGATTTGAAAGGGAAATTGAAGTAACTATGGCAAGTACTTCTTCGTATGTTTGGAACTGAGGTGCACACCAGGAAATCTCCCTTCGGCTTATTTCATTATAACCTTGCACTGTCTTGGTGTTTCAAACAAAATGAAACTTTTCCTCTGTCAAAAATCTTTTTATGGGGATATGACAATATATACCTTCTGGAAACATCATTATTGGTAATTGGAGTAAAAAGGATAACACAATTCCGTGTAGTTATTAATCTATGCCAAAGTTCAAGGGACCAATTTTTATTTTTCAAATATGTTTCATTTGAAAGCCCTAAATTTTTTTCTTTAGGAAAATCTAAGAACATATATTCAATACTATGCATAAAATAAAAGGTAACCTCATATTGATCATATTTTATACTATGTTTTATATGATTCAAATTTTCATCCTTTAATATTTTTTCCTTTAGAACTCTAGTACACAAATTAGGATGCCCCAATTTTTTGTAATCATTCTTTGTGCCAAATTGCACAAATATTATATCCATTCTTTCTTTAAGCATTTTATATTTGAAAACATATTACATCTTCTTCTTTATATGTTATTTCATCTCGTATTTCTAAATTATTTTCAATAAAATTTTCTTCTACCTTTTCACAAAAAGAATTTAGAAATATGGGAAAGTTATACATACCTGCAGGGATACTTACCTGTGATTCTTCATCATTTTCAATTTTATATCCAAGTGCACCATCATTTCCATGAATATGGTCCATTGTTACTCCTTCTTGTACACATGATTTTTCTTGTAACATTTTGTGTTTGATGTGCAGAAAATTTGAAGAACCTATGAAGTCTTTTATGGAAATGTCCTCCTGAAGATTATTAATACTAGTTTCCTCATTACCCATTTTTTCAAAGAACTCTTCCTACTCACAGTCTGAATGTATTTCACTTTCACAATATGGAAGGATTTCATTTATTTCACCAAATCATTCACATCCAGAGAATATATTTTTATGCTTCTCCAAAGTCTTGTCATCTAGGAAGTTTGAAAAATTTGCAGAACCTTCTACAAATATATTTCTTTTGTGAAATGTTTCATCCTTTTGGCATTTATTTTTTATTTCAAATACTACCTGATTATTCTCTTCATTGCAACATTCATTTTCTCTTTGGATACTTTCCTTTGATTCATCATATAAAGAATTGTCTGGAGTTTCATGATACATATCTTTAGTGGACGCAACATTCTGAACCTGTGCATCCTGATGATTGTTGGATAAATGTGAACCATTTTTCTCAACATAACTCAAGTGTTCTACATCCAGAAAATCTGAAATTTCTCTAGTGCTGAGAAGTTTTTCATCTTCATCAATGAATTCATTCTCTGCATCAACTTCACCTATCTTATTTTTAATGGAATCATCCATACTGTAATTTCATTCAGAACACATACCATCCTCTTCTTCAACTTGATTTGAATCCTCTTGTTCATTTGAATCTAGAATATCATTAGGTTTTTGTGCCCCCATTACAACTTTGTATGCAATTTTAAGAAGTTGTACCTATTCATGAGTTACTCCTAAACCATATATTTGTTTGAAAAACTTGGCCTGATATCATAAGGTATTTTACCAAAGATATCAATCATCCTCATAAATAAACTCACCACATTTTCATTATCATACCGCTCTAAATTAATGAATGCATTCAAGGGAGACATGCCTGATTCATCCCCCTGGTGTTGATCATTAATGTTCTCTCAATAGTTATCCGTGTTATCATTGTTTGGTTCCAATTCGATGAACCGCTTGTTCTTTAGAGATCTTCTCGCTAACATAGGCTTCACCTGACACTAAATTTTAGAGTCGTCACCTCACCTTTTGTGAGGAATTAATAACTGCTATGAGTACCTATATCCTAGTAGAGTCTTTACAACATTAACCAGAGATCCTAAAACTACTTTCACTGATAGGTGTCCCCAGTGGAGTCGCCAATTTGTTGGTGCTCAAAAATGATGGGCCATTTTGAGGCCAATTGATAGGCACAATAAATACCTCTGCAATTCTGGTTTGATCGAACCAAGGTTGGTAGGCCTAAATCGAATATGCTGTCTAACTGCACAAACACGTGCATAAACAATAGAAATTCCTTCCAAAGGAGTTAATGATCCTTGGAGGAAAAAACAACCTAATATCCTAATTGTCAGATAGACATGTAAATCATAGAAAGAAATAAATGACAATTTCAAATGAACGAATAGACTAGTGCCTGATACCAAAATGGGAATAGAGTGAGATACATTCAATGTTGTGTATAACCGGAGATGGTTTTAAGATAACTCACTTCTATAACACGAGATCATCAACCTACAAGTTTCTATTGAAACAAAATTTACAACAATTTATACAATAGGTCCTATGGTTTTTAACCCAACTTAAGAGTCCGAAAGGAAACAGTAATAGGATCTTAGACCATTCTACCATTATTCAAATTGTACAAATTAATCATAAATGAATGCATGAAAATAGAAAAACACAGTAAGATACCCTGGCTAGAGAGTAATCTAACAAACCAATTGAACGCAAAAAAAACTATATAATCAATAGGGTACAAACACTTATCTGATATTCGTGCATAAGATTTTGGGCATTAAATTCCAATCCGTGAGTTGGTAGATTTTTTTGCCATGATTGATTGTGTTGTCTTTGTTTACAATTGAATGATTATATATAAATCCCAATCGTTCCCTATGAAAGGACATGCCCTTTCACAGGACCTAATCATATCAACTAACCCTAAAAATACATAAAATAAACCATAATAATGGTTTTTTAGGGAAATGTTTCCCATACATTTAACTTGTTTATTGCACTTTAGGTGTTTCGGCGCATAATAATCCAATATTTAAGTTGCTGCACAAAACACCTAACATTAGATAATATTAAAAATAAAAATAAAAATCATTACATTCATACTATATAAATATGATCTTTAAAAATATTTAATTATTAATTTATGATATAACAAATAAACATTAATAAAATCATAATATGATTTGTACAAATGCCTTTTGATAAATAAATAAAAATAATGCCAATGGTTAAATAAATAAATATTTAATCATAGATAATTACTTTATTTATTAATACATAATAAAAATGAATACATATGAATATAATGATTGAAATTAAACTCATTTTAACATAATAATCATAATGCATTCATTTCAAACAATAACACAAAAATACCACATAAGAACATTTTAAAAGCATTAGGGTAAAAGGTTTCACAATCCACCCTAATGAAAAGGGGAAGATACTCACCTTAAAAAAAATCAAATCATTTCACTTAGGGTTAATATTTGTTTTTTTCAAAATAACCATCTTAATGTTTTAGAAAATTTCTAATGTAAGATAATATTATCACTGTATAAAAACACATATAATTTTGAAAAACTAAAACTCACTTTCTAAAAAGAAACTCCAAAATATACACGTTAATAAATCAACTAATTCATAAATGAAAAGCTAAAATTAAAGTAGGGTAAAATTATTAATACCCACCTTACCCTAATAGATTGTTCTCTTTTTATTAAAATAAAAGGGTAAGATGAAGAGTTACTTTTAGGTATTTGAAACTAAAAAGAAAATGGCAATTAACACTATTCAAACCCTATGGACAATAATAACTTTACCAAAATAAATATATTTACACTTTTCACTTTAGGGTTCTTAGGGTACTTTGAAACCCTAAAATAACAATAACACTTAAAAATAAATCCAAGTCTCATAAAAAACATATAACAATGTACAAAAGAAAATCAATTACCTTTATGATCCTAATAATCCATTTTTCAATAATTAAAAAGGAAATCAATAATCTAATATTAATATCTTTATTTATACATATGTTCTCAAGGAAAAACATAGAGTAATCAGTAGGGGGTAGAGTTGGGTAGTTAGGTAAGAAAAAGGATGGGTCGAGAGGTCGAGTGTTCAACTCCCTCTCCCCATTCCTTTTCCTAAAATTGAAAATAGAGAAATTCTTATTTAATTTGAAAGTTTAATTAGGGAAGAAATTACTCCCTGTGTAAGAGGTTGCACCTTATTTCTCACCTGCACATAAAAACAAAGATAAATAAGTATTTTCTCCTAACCCTCTCGAAGAAAATAAATAGACTAATTGGTTAGGGGGTAGGAGGGTAGGTAGGTAGGAAAAAAGGTCGGCTTGAGAGGTCAAGTGTTCAACTCCCTCTCGTCACCTTTATTGCTCAACCTATTTTATTTTTTATTTATAGAATTATTATTTATTTTTAAAATGAAAATGCATTAAATAAGTTGAAAAATAATTAACAACCTAATACATGAAAAATGATAAACATATATGCTCTTTTATCATTTTGATTTTTTATCATAGAGAAATTATAAAATATGAAAAATATATATTATACTTCCCTAACGTTTTGTATATATTTTGCCCTAATTTTTTAGGTGCCAACATGGTTAAGTCTGGAATTTTTTTAATCTAGAATCTATAGCTTAACTCCTATGAAGCTGGAACCTATCCCAAACATCCTGGAAGCATTATATTTTATAATTTATACAAATATAACTTAAAGTATAAGAAATTAAATAAATCAAACTTATACCTCTCTCTCTCTCTCTCTCTTTCTTTCTAGTTTTTCATAGCGTTCACACGCTATGTAAGAATATGGATTACACTTTTTTGGCTTTGCATAGGGCACATGGGGGTGGAAATTTTGGAGTTTTACAAAGCGTGTGCGCCCTATTTGGCATGTGCCCTATTTGGTACATGCGCTTTGTTTTGGATTGCCCAAGCCTAATGCTTGGGCAACCCAAGCCATAGGGCATGCACGCTATAGGGTGCATGCCCTTTAGTGTGTACGCACTATGCGTGATTTGGGACCAAAAAGAAAAGTGTCATCTTTTTGGTCCCGCATCTTTGTGCATATACCCTGCTTACTACTTTTAGAACCCATGATCCTCATGGCATCATTTGCGTGACATTTCCTTCTCTGCTATGCTAACTAGTGTCCACCATTGTTTTACATGGAATATGCCCTTGGCTTGTGCTCTTCATATTACCACTATTATTACTTTCTTGGAGTATCATTGACTACCCACGAGCTAGGGCATCCATTTATACAAGCTAGGGTATCATTGATTATTTCCTATCAATTATATGGCATCCAATATGAATAGACACGACTAGCATCATTGATTATTTCCTACCAATATGAATAGACACGGCTATCATCGTTTCATTATCGGTTGACTGGCATCATTTCATTATCTAACACAATGATACGAATAACCACTAGTTAGTGGTTATCGTAACATATTAACAATGTGTTACGATAACCACTAATTAGTGGTTACCATGTGATCAAGCAATCGACTAAGTTGATCTTAACAGTGACTTCATAATATATATAATGTGAGCCCTGATAATTCTTAGTCGACTATGATACATATGATTGATATTAAATCATATATATATATATAGTCAATTAACCATAACAATAATAAATCAGATCAACACTATAAGTTAACACATATCCTGTTCAAAAGCTCCCATTTTGGCACAGGCAGGGAGGGTGTTGGCAGTTGAGAAGCATAAATTGTTGATCTTTAGGTTCATACAATCTTGAATTGTTTTAGTTTTATGATGTTATCACATATCATAGACTACTAGCCATAACAATTTTATGATTGAATTGTTGGCTATGGATTTGGTGATGAAAACTATCAACTAGCATTTAATAGTTATAGCTTATTAGTTATAAGCTATTTGAATTTCAATTTTAATATGTATTGGTGAAGTATCATACTTTAGCATAACTTGATATAATATATTGAGAAAAATGATAAATGGTGTAAGAAACAAAATCAAGCATAGTGGAACCTGAATCATCCTCAAAACAATTGTCTTGCAGTGGTTAAGATGCCATAGATATTTTACAAACATTTACATCAATGCTTCATCAATTCTCAATGCCTACTTCATTTTATGCCAATTTAACGAATCTATTTTTTGTGAACTAAGATATGTGTTTGAAATAATAGCATATATTCGTATCATCTACGAACACCAATAAAACATTCCTTTATAACCACCATAGGTTTAATTGGAATCTCAATAATAAGATTTAGTGTTCCTTAAAGATAGCCACCATGAGCATGAAGACTAACTACACAAACAAAGTTTACAATTGTAAGATTTGTTATACTGTCTTTACATAGACTGGGACAACATTTATTGTCTTTTTCAATTAAATACACAAGCAAAAAGTTTCATGGACGCCTATAAACATAGTTGATCTTTATGTTGGAAAAAATACATTTTGTACATAGCCCATAATCATGGCATTTCATGATACCACATGTCTTTGATGCATTTTGTGAAAGAGTTCACGTGCCTTGTCTATAGTTCCACATTTTGCATGCATGTCTACTAGGGAAGTTGCAACTACAACATTTGACAAAATTTCTTTATCTTTTATGCTTTGATGGATGTCCATGCCCTATTCCAAAACTCCCATTTTGGCACAGGGAGGGAGGATGCTGGCAAGGGTTGTGGAATTAGGCTTTACATCTGCCAATTGCATTTTTTTTAAAGTTTCTAAAGCCTTTTCAAGGAATCCATTTTGTGCATATCCTACAATCATTGCAGTCCATGAAACCACATTTCATTGAGGCATTCTATTAAACAACTCACAGGCCTTGTCTATTCTTCCACATTTGGCATACATGTCTACCAAAGCATTTCCAACCATAATGTTTGATAGAAAACCTCCTTCCATTATCCTTTGATGGATGTCCATACCCTATTCCAAAGCTCCCATTTTAGCAAAGGGAGACAAAATGCTGACAAAGGTTGTGCAATTAGGTTTTACATGTGCCAATTGCATTTTCTTGAAAGTTTCTACAGCCCTTTCAACACGTCCATTTTTAGCATATCCTAAAATCGTTGCAGTCCATGAGACCATGTTTCTCTGAGTCATTCTCTCAAATACTTCCCATGCCTTGTCTATGCTTTTACATTTTTCATACATGTCTAATAGAGCATTTCCAACTATAATATCTGATGGAAATCCCCCTTGTATTATGCTTTGATAGATATCCATACCCTATTCCAAAGATCCTATTTTGGCACAAGAAGGGAGGATGCTGGCAAAGGTTACAGAACTCAGATACATTCCTTCCAATCGCATGTCTTTGAAAGTATCTAAAGCCTTTTCAACAAATCCATTTTGTGCATATCCTACAATCATGGCATTCCATGAAACCACATCTCTTTGAGGCATTCTATCAAACAGTTCACGCACCTTGTCTATCTTTCCACATTTTGCATACATGTCTACCAGAGCACTTGCAACAACAACATCTGATGAAATTCCTCTATCCTTCACGCTTTGATGGATGTACATACCCTGTTCCAGAGCTCCTATTTTAGCACAGGAAGAGAGAATGTTGACAAAGGTTGTGAAGTCAGGCTTTACACTTGCCAATTGCGTTTGTTTGAAAGTTTCTAAAGCCTTTTCAATAGATCCTATTTGTGCATATCCTACAATCATTACATACCATGAGATGACATTTATCTGAGGCATTTGGTCAAACAGTTCTTGTGCCTTGTCTATGTTTCCACATTTTGCATACATGTCGACCAGTGCAGTTGCAACTACAACATTTGAAGCAATTCCTCCATTATTTACGCTTTGATGGATGTCCATGCCTTGTTCCAAAGTGCCAATCTCGGCACAGGCTGGAAGCATGCTAGAAAATATGAACTGATCGGGTTGGAAACCAATTAGTTGCATTTGGTCAAATAGTATTATTGCCTCGTCAGGACACCCATGTCTTCTGTAGGTCACAATGATCATATTCCATAAACCCTATCATGCTCTTTCATTTGGTCAAACACTTTACGAGCATCAACCAAATTTTTGCACTTCGCATACATATAAATAAGCTTATTATGAGTTGTGCATGTACCAAATACCCATCATCTATGAGTGGTGAAAGAGTGGACATTTTTTCCCAATGAAAGCACGTTCTTGACAATGCAGGTTTGCAACAGTTGAAGATATATAGAGGAATCTTCAGGAGGATTGTGTGTAACTCCATCATTACAAGTCAAATGTACAAGTCATAACAGAGTCATTACAAGTCAAATATCACTCCGTTACATTCAACCAGTGTAGACCAAATGGAACTCTTCGTATCGCAACCGAAGGTCTCTTCAATTTCAAAAAATAAGTCTCTTCATATTTCCAAACACATGACTCTTTGCATGTCCCATGTCTATTCATATAATAAAATATCAAAAATTTAGAGTGTGACACATAGCACACATTGAATGACCCTCTTTACGAAGGCCTTGAAGTTGGCTAATTCTAGCTTAGGTATAGTTAAATTGTCCTTGCTGACCTAGAATGACATCTTTGTTCAAACCATTGATTGCAAACATTTTTTAAGTACTTGAATCTACAATAGAAAAATAGTGATGAATGTATGATTATTATAATCATATGACTATATGTTATAATATTTATGTAATAAATGTAGTAATGATGGTGCGGTGCATTATTGATATAGGCTCGATGGCTCTTGTCAATGTGCCAAACTATCAGTGTGGTGGTGGGTAGTGTGTGTTGAAGACTTCACGGACACAGACCAACAATGCGTATATATTTAATGTTTCTAATGTAAATACTATTCATTATATTATAAGAACTAATGTAGATTGGGCATCACATGGAAATAATGACTGTGTATACTTTAGTTGGGTCAATGAAAACTCATTTGCATCTATCCGCCCATCTCCACTTATCCACGATGAAGGATTTGAGTGCAAAACGTGTCAGGCTAGGACAAATGCTGAAATTATATTTTTATGATGCCTTCTCTATATTGTAATTGCATATCTTTGTTGCGACCATATGTGGAGATGAGCTCAGGAATTAGTCAGTTTAGTATTGTCATATTGTAACTAATATTTTAATATGGATATGGCGTAACTTCTCTTTGCCTCAAGTGTGCATATATATGGTTTACATCTTTTTTTACAATAATTCTTCATTTTTATGACTCAGGTGAGCCCCAATCTGCTATCAATCATTTCCATTTAAGGCTTATCATTTCCATTAAGGTTTACATTCAAAATTTGATTACAATAAGATCAATATATGATCAAACAATATCATATGACCATGTAGGAAGGAAGATTTGACATAAAATATATGAAGGCTACTTAGTTTATCTTAGCGATAGAGATAATTTAATTTTAACTTTGGTTGTGTTAAAGGAACTATGTTGACTTTATTTTTTAGTTTTTTAACATGAGAGTTTGTAGATTAATAGGAGTTCACATTTTTATGGGAACGTATCATTCAATTGAGAATTAATTCCCATCTATATCTAGTGAGATGAACATAACTCATGTACCTCATGCTAGTGTGCTTGGATACCTTATATACACTATTTTGCATTAGACTAGACATTATGCAAATAGTGAGCATTTATATAAAGTGCTCGAAGATCAAAGGCCCAAGTCCACAATGCCAAAATTAATAATACTGACAACCCTCAAAGGCAGTTGGATAATGTCTAGTCTAATCCAAGCACACTAGCATGAGGTACATGAGTTATAAACTCTCATGTTATAACTCTCATGAGTTATAAACTAGCATGAGGTACTTAAGAATCTCTCAATACAATACATATTCCCCCCATATCTTATTCAAACCTTATTTAATTCATTACTACATAGCTTGATATAATCTTTTTATATAAATATAGACAAATTAAATAATTGAGAGAGTTTGGATCAACATTTGATTATATAAGTCAGACCTAGCATAAGAGAGAGAGAGAGAGAGGAATGACGAGGATATTGATGCTCCACTTAGCCGCTATAGTAATGGCTAAGTGGAGCATCAATATCCTCATCATTCCTCTCTCTCTCTCTCTCTCTCTCTCTCTCTCTCTCTCTCTCTCTCTAGTCCTTTGGCATGTATTAAAAAGAATAGAACTTTCAACATATTATTATCATTCTATTTCTTTGTTCTAATTTTTTTTAGGAACAATCTGGTCAAGGGCCAGATCAATACTGCTCGCAATCTCATTGCCAAAGTGGCTAAAGACTATGTTAGGCTAATAAAATATGGGGATTCTGTTTACCACTGCAAATCTTTGAAGGTTGTTGCACTTGGATGGATGTGTACTATTGTTAAGAGAATTGGACTGAGTTTGGCTTACCTCGAACAAGTGAGGCAGCATATGGAAAGGTTTTTGTCTATTGACCCAAATGTCGGGACTATTTTGATATGTGGGTGCCCTAATGTTGGCAAGAGTTATTTTATTAATAAGATTACTAGGGCAGGTGTGGATGTGCAACCTTATTCTTTTACTACTAAGTCTTTGTTTGTCGGGCATACTGATTATAAGTACTTGAGGTATCAGGTTATTGATACCCCTGGTATTTTGGACCACCCCTTGGAGGATAGGAACACCATCGAGATGCTCAGTATTATTGCCTTGGATCATTTGAAGGTAGTTGTTTTATTTTTCCTTGATGTTATGGGGTCCTTTGGTTATAGTATTGTGCAACAGGCAGCTCTGTTTCATAGCATAAAACCTCTATTTGCCAATAAGCCTCTTATTATAGTTTGTAATAAGATTGATTTGCAACCACTAGAGACACTACCGGAGGAGGATGCAAAATTGGTTGTGGAGATGAGATCAGAGGCTAGGAAAAATATGGGTGGGTTCTTTAAGAATCAGGAGGTGGAGGGAATGATGGTGCACTACTCTCTATTAGTACATTGAAGGAAGAAGGGGTGATTGCGATGAAGAATGCAGCATGTGAGAGGTTGTTGGAGTAGAGAGTGGAAATTAAGATGAAGTCAAAGAAGTTCAGTAGTTGTCTCAATAGGATTCATGTTAAGTAACACCTGAAGATAAATATCTAGACTAATCACCGAGCAGGATGTCGTTGGTGATTACTCTAGATATTTATCTTCAATTTTTTTTTTAACATTCCATTATTAGTCAAACTTTTGATGACCTCTACTCGAAACCCTCACAAAGATTGGTCTAACATTCGACCAATTTCTGTCAAAATTTTTCGTCATGGGTTTCGCATCCTGGTTGGATGGTCTAAAGATTTCGACCAAGGTCGAAAGGTCTAAATATTTCAACCTACTTTGGTCGACAGTTTGACCTGATGAATTCCTAATAGCATTGTGAATTTTGACCAAGATTAGCGTAGAACTTTCTACGTTAACAATGGTATGTCAAACATTCAACTCAAAAAATAGCAACCAAACCATTGGTCGAATAGTCGACCAATATTGGTAGAAAACTAGACCAATTGTCCGTCGAAAATAGGTTGAAATTGTACTAGTGTTTGCTCATAACTTTTGTTCAACAACTCAAAATTGAGTTCTATTTTTTGTAAATGTGTATATTTTTTCATCAAAAATCTGATGGACACACTCACATACTCCTATAAAGAGACAAAACTAATGGGGGGGAGAACAATTAATGGGTTGTTGTGTGTTTTCTATTTTTCACACTTCCTCATAAAGTAATCTTCATTTCTAGATTCTACAAGCAACAATCTAAGCCTACAAGTATGGATCCTAATGTGACTATAGAATCTCTAGCACCTTTCAATTATCATGATTAGAATTTTAAACTCATTCTTGTACTAAAGAATAAAGGCTTATATAGGGTAACAATGGAAACATAAAAAGAACCTAATGTAGCTAAGGACAAAGAAAAGGTTTTCAATAAGTGTGACCAAACATTTGACTTTCTATGTTTAAATTTATCTCCTAAATTAGTATTTCATGGTGAGAACCTGAAAAAACCCAATCAAGTTTGGGAAGCTCTCAAAACACTATTTTGGACAATTAAAGAACTTAGAAGTCATGAGTTGGAAAATCAAGTCCTTGGTCTTGGTCTTAATAAAAATATTAATTTAAATATTAATAATAAAAATATTAATTTAAATATTAATAATAAAAATATTAAAATAATAACTACAGTATGGTAGAAATCTTACCAAACTTTTCATAAATTTTATGAGTTATTTAAATGTTCTAATGTCATGCAATGACATTTCCATGTAAGGCTTGTTTAAATGTCCTTAAAAGGATCCAATTGATTGTACATGGGCCATTAGTGTCCCAAGGAGTTTAAGAGGTTCTAGGTGTTGTCTAGAAGTTTAGTATGGTATTAAATAAGTCTTTTGAGTGTTTAAGAACCTTAGATGTTTTTAATTTCATATTTAAAAAGGTTTTAAGTCATTTTCAATGTTTATATATTTAAAATTCAGTCAAGTAACTGTTACATTGTTTTTGGAGGGAAATTCCATTTAAGGGATCCTTAACTATTTGTAATCCTTGTAACCAACCAAAAATGGTTGTGGCAGTTGTAATAGACTTTTATATACACCAAAGCAATGAAGGTACGAGCAGAAGCCTGGGATGTACAGACTGGAATAGAGATTTAATAAAATATAAGTTTTTCTACAAATTTTGTCTGATATGTATTGTTATTAGTCATTGTTGGAATACTTAGTTAAGATGCAATAAGATAATAACCTCATTCATTCACTAACATCTATTGAATGGAATAAGGATTATCTTGTTCACTATCCCATGTGTTAATGCAAGTTTAATAGTGACTGTCGCTGTGAATGAGGACTGTGTTCTTATCATTTTGAAGTTTTTTATAAAGTGTTTCATGTGATATTTGGTAGGAACAAGTCCAAAAATAATCAGGGGGTCTTGGAAGGTAATAACAAATACCTTAGATGCTTTGAAAGTCATTTGTCATGATTGTTCCTTCATTGATTTCATAATAGCCACTATTCCTGTACATTCTATTTGACAGTTTGAAGTTTTCTTAGCAACCATTGATCATTCCTTGGATTCAAAGGCCTAGAATCCATGGAATGTTATTTAACTAACATTGTACCATAGTATCTTAATCATGCATTTTCAAAAAGTTGGAAGAAAAGAGCGATCATAATTTGGAGAAAGGGTAAAAGTTCAGAAATGAAGGTTGCAAAAATTGCAGTCTGATGTGGGGGCCATATCTTGGGATTGAACTGTTGGATTTTGATGTTCTTTGGATAGAATGAAGATAACCTAATTGAGCCCAAACTCATTGAATGGATTGAAGAAATTCCATCGGGTTCAAAATTTATTATGACTGTACATAGGTATATCCAGAGGGCAACAAGGCGGTGTATTTTGGCTTATTTGTTTTCTAAGGTTGAGTAAATGAATCAAAAGGATATGAGAGGTTGTAGATTGCTATGGTTTTTTTTTCAAAGGTTATTTTAGATAGTTTGTTGGGGATTAAAATTATATGTGGTTGTTCTCAGTAAACAACAAGAGGTTCAGGAAGATAGCTCAAGGTTGAAGTGTTGGGTGCTTTTGTAAACCCATTAACCATATGAATCTTTTATTATCTAGTAAAAATAGACCTATTTTGTCATTGTTTTCCATTGGGGAGTGTGAAATCATAATTTGAGTTTCTTGAAGCATTGATTTTCTTGGGTTGAATCATTCACTTATTGAAAACCTTGTCCACCACACTCACCTCTGCATCAAATTGTCCAAAATCTCCTACTGAGATGGAGGACATGCCTAGAAAATAATCTACCAAACATGGAAACAATGAAATATAATGAGACTTGGAAAAATCCATGAGCACCAAAACTGATAACAAAAATTGTTCATCCAAATTTGAAATCATTTTGAAGCATTGGATCTTAAAAATTTATGTGGCATTACTCACCTATGAATATAGAGATAGTCATAGAATTACATGCAGAAAATCAAAATCACAACACACAAATAAACAATAATATTAGAATAAGTGTGATTAGAAAAATTAGATCTTTTTCTTAATTTAACACATAAAACAAGATTTAATCTATAATAGAGTTATTCAAGACTCTTCATCTCAAATTATTTGAAAATAAAAATCAAATCTCATTAAAGTCCAATGAGAAAATCATTTATTTATTCATAGGCTTGTAAGAAGCGTAATCCATTTGGAGCATTGTTATTATGTTGGCAATACCCAAAGTCCGCATCCAATACACAATCCATAAAGCTATCAAATGAAGAGATGGGAGAAGGTGAAAGGTCATGTAACCATTTCACTTCACATTCCCAACAATTAGCAGTCGAGAAACTTTTCCTACCATGTCTTCCAGCCAATCATGTTTAACATTAAAGGTTTCACATCCATGGCTTCAATCAATAACCATGAACTTGATCTTTATTGACTTTTGCATTTGGATCTATTGTTCTACAAATAGTATCCAATGTAGCCTTAATCTTGCATTCACCTCTACATATCGCATGTGCATCTCCTCACATATTTTCCAAGGAATTTAATCCTTAAATACAAGTTACAACAATTATATCCAAGTCGGCCATAATAGGATAAATCCTAATTACAAAATACTAATGGACCCATGTGAAGATGCACACGAAATCTCTTACAATGTTATAACATAGTAGTTACATCAATTAATCATTTGGATCTACTAATTAAGCTCTCATATCATATTACTTGAAACATGTTCCAAGTTGGCCTTCAAATAGGTCTTCGCCAATGCACACACCATAGTTAACGTCACCTATACGATTATAATGCCATATGATCACAATACACTCTCAAACTAGTGTCCTACATGAA